>OY728143.1:1470352070-1470657070 GCA_963277665.1 Viscum album
TGATTCAAAATTGAAACCATCATTTTTGAAACATATTATAGATATAGTATATGAGAAACATAATTAGGAAAAATAAAAGGACACTAATCCAATAATTAAATCCTAAAAATATTGATTTCTACCACAGTTTGTCGATATTAGGAAACCCATTTCCTACCAAAAATTCATGATCACCTATAAAAAATTCATAGTGGGGACAGAAACACTCACACAAAAACTATGATTTGATGTTTTAATGTCAAAGGTTACTATATGTTACCATGTTCCATGTTTTAACCAAAAAACATAATCCATTCTCACTATTTTACTAATCATCTTCATAAGGGAGGTATCACCACTTCCATTCATAAAAAATAATCTTTAAAAAAAATTCAAAAAAATCACAAGTAAAGAATCACCACTCCCATGATTTTAAAATCTTTTTTAGAAACAAATCCATTATTTGGTAAATTCATCAAACACACCAACAGAATAAAATATTTTTAATGAAAAAATATTTTAGAAACAGTATTCAAATTATTCGATATAAAATTATAGAAAATTTCCATCACATATTCCATGTTAATGTATTTAATAAATCAACCATAAGAATTTTACAAAAACACCAAGTATTACATGAGTCATCACCAATGTATACAGACACCTATGTAAAAAATGATCAATAATCACTTCGAATGGAACCCACCTAACTGTGAGAGAGAGAAACCTCAGTTACAAGAGTAGTTCCAAACATGATTTCCAAGGAAGAAAACCCTCTAAAACCCATTCCACTAGTTTTGAAGTAAAGAGAAAAAATAAACAAGCTAAAAGAACTAGATATTCTTCTTTTGAAGTGATTTCCCCAAATTATACTCAATAGGGCAAAAAAATCTTAGGCAATAAAGATCACATAATTTTTAAATAAAAACACCAAGTGTTATGTTTCAAAACATTAAAACCTAAAAAATATATAAACTACTTAATTTAATTTTTTATCAGATATTGAATGAAGAGTGTTTAAATCCTTAATAAATACGAGTTTTGAATATTAATCATGTTAAAATAATAAATTCCATGATTTTATACCTTTAAAATCATCAAAAATGTGTTACATGTTCCTTTTAGAGAAGAAAAAAATGAAAAATGTAATTTATATATTTTTCTACCAAAAAAGGTTTTTTGTAAGGGTAACATGGATTTACCATTATGAAACTTATATGTGTCATGTAATGGTAAATTTTTACCTTTATGTAACCATTGAAATAATTAAATTACCATTACATAGATCTAGATTACCCCTAGAAATCCCTGGAGTACCATTATGGGACCTTTGAAAAGGAGAGGTCAACAATACACAACTCTCACTAACTTTATACAACACCCATGGTACCCTTAAACATCAATTATAAAGTTTATTTTATCCTTACATACGATCTAGGATACCCTTATATAGAAAGGTTTTACCCTTATGTAACCATTAAAAACTAAAGGTGACTATTACGCAGTGCCCTAGGTACCCTTACACAATGTACATACATTGGGGATTACCCTTACACAATGCATGAACATAGGAGCTTTCCTTTACACATCCAAGGTAAAACTCTATCTACCTTTATGAAACTTACATAAACAGTGGTTACCTTTATGTAACTTTAGGAAATAATGGATTACCATTACATATCCTATTAAAAATCCACCATACCCTAACACAACTAAGGTAAATGAAGATCTACCCATATAAAACTATAAAAAACGCCCAACGTAAGGGTATAAGGAACTTACCATTACATATGACCTATTCCATGGAAAAGGTTAAAAATTAAATTCAAAATTAATTGTTTTCCAATTAAAGGAAATATAAACCTAAACGAATAATGGTTTTTAATTATTATAAAAATGAGGGTGTTACAATTCTCCCTATAATAAATGTTTTCTACCCTATAAATTGGTGAAGATTCTAAAATCACAAAGGGAGAAGGTAACTGACAAATAAACAATGATTTTTATTCCAATTCCACATGGATATCCCATCCACACTACCATATTATATGGATTGAATATATTATTTTAAGAATAATAAACTTATATTGGAAATTAATAAACAAAACTGACTTAAAAATTTGATATTTCAAGTTTAAGTTCAACATCCTACAATTTAATCATAATGATAGGTTTAAGTTGGAACCTCCTCATTTCGGGAAACATGATGCAATTCAAAAACCTACATCAAGTGAGGCAAAAAATTCAACCTATTAATCACCTCTCTAAACTTTTCATTGTATTAAAAGGTAACCAAAAACCCTAGTCTTGAATTTCACTAGTCACTCAAAGTCTATTTCATAAAAAAGAGATTTAATGAGAGTGTCCTGATAAATTACCTCAACCAAAAAGAGATAACGAATATAATTTTTATAACATACTAGGTGGATCATAAATGTACTGATCCTTTACTGGGATGACAACACCATCCTACTTATCCCTGAACAAGACTCGGTCATACCAAAGGCATTTTACCTACACCATTCTTGACCTCAATACGATTCAAAAGGCTACCCATACGATTCTTCAATGTGAGTCTCCTTATTTATAGAGTCAGGAAAATATGAATCCCAAAAATAAATAGAAGCAAAAAAGTGTACCTGATACATATACTCTAAAATTCGATAATTCATCTAGACCAACTATTTGAAGATAGTTTGAAATGCATTCCTTGATTGATAACTCATTTTATTTAGTAATTCCTTTCAGAAATGAAAATTAAAGAATGATTATTTACTATAAACGGTTTCCATAATCACACCAAGTGATTCCAAACACCTCAAACATAACATTCAATATTTTCTACAATAACTATATCCTTAGTTGAAATGTGATGATCAAAATTCATGAAATTTTTTTTGATTACACAATTTTTACCACCTTCCCCTCTAGGAATCTGTATGATTCCTATTACAAAGTACATATATTATCTATCCATATTCCATTGTTGAGTGGATAAGGTAGTGAAAAATAGGTAGTTTTATGGTGTTTCGCGCAAGTTTACTAATATGTGGGGAATCATAACATAAATATTTAAAATGGCTGGATTTATCTTGATACTGACAATGATTCTGCAAACTATAACACATCCTAATAACCCCCAAAGTGCACAAAACAACTAAACCTAGGTTCATGATCTATAAATTATTATCTCAGATCAACTGGAATAACTAAATTCCTCAAAAGACTAAATCCCTATCAGAAAATAAAAACCCCAAACCCTAGGTATCCCCATTATAAATGTTTACATTAAAACTCTTCATATGGGTATCTTCTACTTTCTCAAGTTGAATCTAATTACATTAGGAAAATACAACTTTTTCACATGCTAAATGCACAAACATAATTGTTCCTCAATCACAACTATTCACAATCCTTCAAATTCTTTCCTATGGATCCCTCCTCTTTTAATTCATCATGGAGTGTGTTTTTCTAAGGTGCATATGACTATACCTATTGTATAAATATTTTACACAATCTCATGATAAAATTTATAAAACAAATTACCTATAATTTCCATCATAGGACCATATTCCTATGGGTAAATGTACACTTAGGCACCCATGTTCTTAATATATGACATAAATTCCTCTCGAAGGTGGTTGTGTCACCATGTTCTTAGAGCATGTAAATATTTCATCAACTCACGACCACAAAAAGATAGATTCTTTCCATGATGGAATAATTGGAAAAATTAATAGTAAATCACTGATTTTCTGACAGTAAGACTTATATCAAATCCATGTGTGAGGTTTAATAGTGACATATTAAAAAAACTAGATTTAGAATGAAAATATATAGGAGTTTATATTATCCTAAAATATTTCATTTTAAAGTAGCTTTAGTTTGCAGATTATCGAACACGAGTCTCTGAGGAAAACATATACTTAACATAGGTCTATAACGATTTATATTAAATAAACAATTGTGTAAAAAAATCTATAACACTAAAAATAGAGTGAATAAAGAATAAAATTGATGTTTCAAATTAAAAAAAAGTAAACCCCCCAAGATATCCACTATTAACTAATGGAAACACACATTCTCTCATAGGGTGAAACTAACCAAGGGAAAACTATGTCAAGCCTATGAAAATGCATCATCCCCAAGAAACATCCAAAAGCTTAATCTCAATGAACTCTTTGAAGGTACATGATTGGACAACTAATAAACAAAGTCTCAAATAACTAGAAGACAGTTCATATAAAGAGACTCCTCAAAAAGAAAAAAATTTTGATCCAGTCATGGGTTATGAAACTACAACTATGGTTACTCAGGTTTAGAAATATAAACATGGTGGTTCCCACTATCTAAGTAATGAAAATATATCGTTAATGGATCTCTTATCCAAACTGATCAAGAATCTAAACAATTTTACCCATGAATATACCCAAGGTTCAACATTTCTAGGGAACCAATCAAAAACCCATGGAATAGCTTTCACCATAAAGTTATCCCATGCTAAAAATTTCACAGATTGAAATGAAGAATTAAGTGTAAAGATAAATTCTATGACCAATGATCTCAATGGACTATTCCATTTATGATATCAAATATCACACCTAAATATCGATATCCTAAGGAACTGAATTAAACTAGGAAAATAATTCTTTAAAGTACCATATACCCAACTAAAATTATAAGTTCCTATAGTTAGTCCAAAAGAGTAAATCATATTTATTGACCTCATGATTTTCCATCATTATAACATTATGATAGAATAGAACTCTCCCCAACCAATTTGGAATTTTGGAAATACTGAAGAGATGAGGAAAAATGACCGCTCTTGAGAAAAGAATCCCACTCCAACTCAAGAATTACCTGAAATTCTCACTCAAAACAAATGATATGAACTAAATTTGGTTATTTAAATTGGATATGTTTATATAACCACTAATCCTAAAAAAGTTCTATTCCAAACATACAATTCATCAAAAATATTGAACACATTCAAATAGTTTTAAAAATTATGCTACTCAAGGAATTGAAACATGTTACAAAAACAAATTATTGTGAAATCCTTCAAACATAATTTGAAATATATTTATACAAAAAATATGTTTTATCAATAAACATTTTACATTACATTATAAAAGTATTAATAAGATTAAACATTTCACAATTCTAAAATTATAATATTAAACTTTAAACACATTTCAATTATTAATAATTAAACATGATTAATTTTTATCTTAAATCATATTATCCCTAATTTATGTTCTTTGGAAAGGAATCACAATTCAAATTTAGAAAAATTATTTTTTCCTTAAAAGTTGGAATCTTATTTTAATTTATCAAACCACATTCAAAAACCATTTACTCTTCAGGATTACATGTGGAAAACAACAATATATTTTTTCATAAAACTCAAAACCGACTCTTTATGAATTCATGGTGAAAACCCATTTCCTTCAAAAACATTTATATCATATTAAACAACTTCATCAATGGTGTGAAATTCTACCATGATAAATATTTGAATAGATTGAAAATAAAAACATTATCAGTGTTTAAATTAAATAAAGAACCATGTTTAAAAACAAGATCTAGAAACCAAGCATCATGTTACATGTAAGAAATACAACTTCACCCTTCAAAATAAATGTATCTTTCATGAAAACCATTTTCCACAGTATATAGGTTCTACCATATTTTCCCAAAAAAGAATTCCATAACTATAAGTCATAAATATTTTTTATATAAATATATCCCAAGAACTCCCTTGGTTATTTTATCTATAATGAAAGTCACTTAAAAATCCAAGAATCCTTGTTGCTAAATAACAAAAACAAAGGGATATGGAATTTTGTTCAACCTAACAATGTATTTGAACTCCATGTTCTAAGTATATCAAAACCCCTTTAACTCTTTACAAACCAAGTGAATATTAACTGAATGGTTTGTTATGATATCTATTTGGGATTCATAACTCAATTACTATTTTATTTTACAACCCAAATCTAGGATAACCCACATGGAAGAAAAAAAATGCCAATGAGGGTCATAAGTCATCACAAAAAACCATAAATCCTAGAAAATATCAAATATAAAACAAATCTTTGCTTACTATGGAATCTCAAGTGGAATCACAAAAGTTTGTTATCAAGACCATACTAACTATATATAAATTGATCTCTAAAAAGACTTAGCTCCAATCTACCTAACCATAGAAGTGTTATAAAACTTATGTCTCGGTAAGGATGTTATAGAGTTTTGTAATAATCCATCCTGGTTCAATCTAACACATCACAGAGTATATCTCAGAATAGTACCCTAATCATGTTTTTAATCACCATGGGTTGGAAAAAATTATCTAGGTATCAACATAAAAACCCATGGGAAGGATTTCACCCTATAAGATATCACAACATGTCTCTTGTATAACAAAAATAAGATAACAACAAGACAATATTATGGAAGAAAAGAAATAAAAAAATAGAAATGATAATGTAAACAAAATGGTTGGTCCTAGAAGAAACACAAAATAAGTCCAAAGACCATGTATCATTGTGAAAACACATCACCACCATTCCAACCCACTCTATAAGAGATAATAACCAAGAGAAGATTCCATTACACATGAAACCCTAACCTTTTACCTATAACCTGAAAAACCATAGCCAAAATTCACAAATGAAAAAGTATGATGTGATCTCAAAGCCTAAAAGGATTCCACCACTGAATCTATACAAATTCTAAGACCAATAAACTATTAGATCATGCATTAAAACAAAACCTGCTTAGAAATAAATTTCCATATGAAATCATTTTTTGAAACATCATTTTTTTAATTAAATATCAAAGAAACAAGAATCTGAATGTAAACAAGAATGATAAACATAGAGAAGTAACTATAAAAACTATATTAAAAAAATGACATGGTGAGCATATAAAGTGTGGTACATAAAGGTAATCAAAATTATACAATTTTTTCTGGGAGTTTCATCCCCATGGGCCAAAAATGATAAGATAAACATGTGATTATATAAAATTGATAAAAAAGTGAAACCATCTTGCAAAATACATATATGGGATGAAACACATGTGAATACATAACTATAATAAAGAAAAGGTAACAAATATGTAAAGTGACTCATAATTATATTATGGCCTTCTATATTTTTTCAATATCATGGTACTGATTTGCTACCAAAATGTCGTGAGAACCTATTTAAAATACCTTGTGGTGTTACACACACTACAATTTGTATATGTATTTGACCATGGTTCCCAAATATTCCCATGTTCCATTTTGAACAAAAAAAACATAAACCACACTAACAGTTTTGATAAAAAAATTCATAAGAGAAGTATCAACACTACCATGATTTGAAAATCTATATTAAAATAAAAACAATTTATAAGCATAATTTTTATAACTAAAGCATCAGCACTCCCATTATTTGAAAATATTTTTCAAAAAAATGCATTATTTAAGAATTTTATGAAACATAAAAATATTATAAACTATTTTTAAAGAAAAACAACTTTAAAACCTTTTTAATTCCAACCATGATGTAATTTTAGAGTGCTACCCTCGCATATTCCAAATTAAAGTATTTAATAAATCAACAAGAATTATTTTACAAGAACATCCAGTATTACATGGGTTAGCACTAATGGTTAGATAAACATACCTCAATAAAAGATCAATAGTCAGTTAGCACAGAACCCACCAACTTATAAGGGAGAAAAACCTCAGCAACAAGCGAAGTTATATGAAGAATATCCTAGGAAGAATGGCCTCAAACACATGTTCCCTTGTTTTGTAGCAAGGACGATTGAAATAAACACCTTTCTCTTACATAGATATAGATTTATCATAAAACAACTAGATTAAACATATACAAACATTGAAAACGAGTGGTTACCCTTATGAATCTCTCCCAACCTTTTCACAACACCCCTTGTACCCTTATTCATCATATGGAAACTCAGGGCTACATGTATGTATGGCCTAGGGTACCATTACAAAATAAGGTTTTACCCTTATGTAACCTTTAATTAATCAAGGTTACCTATACTTAGCTCCCTAGGTACACTTAAATAGCGCATATACATAAGGGATTTCCCTTACATAGAATATCAAAATGAAAGTTTACCTTTATACAGCAAAGGAAAAACTCCACTTACCTTTATACAACTCATATAAAGTGGGGGTAACCTTTACATATGCTAACGAAATAGAGGATTAAGCCTACGATGCCTATTAAAAATCCACCCCACCCTTAAAATATTCATGTAAATAAGGATTTGAGCTTTTGTTACTCTAAAAAACCACCCTGCACGATGATATAAGAAACATACCATTACATAATCCCTATGCCATGCGTAAGGGTAAAAATTAAATTATTATTTTTATCTTTATAATTAAATGAAAAATTAATTAAAACCAAAAGGGGTATTTAATTATTATTAAAACGAGGGTATTAAACATTTATAAATATATACATACAGACAGAAAGAAAGACAAAAGAAAACAGAAATACAAACAAACAAACATAGACACACATACACACAAACAAACACACATCCATATAAACACACACACAGACAGAGACATAATTTCATTTATATACATACCTATATACAAACATACATGCTTACATACAAACACACATGCACATAGACAAACAAACATACATCCAAACAAACAAACACACACACACACACATACACACACACAAACACACACACACACACACACATAGATACATACATACATAAATACAGGAATACATACATACATTGATAAATACAGACACACATCCCCACACATACATATAGAACTATAGACACACACATATGCACAAATAAACACATAGACACACACAAAAATACATACACAAAATCGTTCATACAGACAGACATACACACACCCACACAACGACATAGATTCACACACACAATCACACATAGAAGCACACACTCACAAACATACACACACACACACAAACACACACACACACACATAGACAGACACACATGCATAAATAAATACACCCATATAGACACATTATAACACACACACAAATATAGAGACACACACACATGCATATATACAAACACACACAAAAATACATACATAAATATGTTCATACAGACAGACATACACACACCCACACAAAGACATAGATTCACACACACAAGCACACACAGAAGCACACACTCACAAACATACATACACACACACAAACACACAAACACACACATAGACACACACACATGCATAAATAAATACACCCATATAGACACATTATAACACACACACAAATATAGAGACACACACACATGCATATATACAAACACACACAAATAGACACACACACACATATATATATAAATACAAACACATGTACATAGACTGACTGAATTGCCTGAAGGAATTTATTTTTTTGGTTAATTTTCATAATACACATTTAATGGGGTGGGGTGGAACCCTTAAAAGTCCCAAAGTCTTATAGAAAATTACATGACCCTTAGGTATTAGAGGAATTCACCATGAAAAAACAACTTGGAACTACTCCTCCACGACACATGTCATGATATTAGAACTCCACCTTCGCAAGGCTGGTCAACTAGATGTCTTGTAAAGAGATGCGTAGGCCCGATACCGATATAAATGTTGTCCCCTCTCATTCATTAAATTTCGGTTAACTTGGCTTCAGTTAATGCACCTGCTCATAATCTTCATTTGGAGCCTTGTCCCTTGTAGTCTGATTGATCCATCTGTATTTTAATGTGGCTCGAAGGCCTTAAGGTGGCTTGAAGGCCTTGAGATAGCCCGAAGGCCTTGAGAGGAAACTAGAACGAGGGCCTTCGGTGGCCCAAAATCATTTCAGGACCCATGGACCAATCTAATGGTCCAAAGGCCCAGATTGATGAGTAGTTCAAATTTCTACAGTACCTGCTAGAGTACCTCATAAATATGTCTCCACTCCAATTTGATCTCGGGTATTTTGGATGAACTTGTCGAGTCCTCAGAAACAGAGATAAGGAACATGTGCCACACATGTACATAGATATACACAAGTATATATAATGATACACATTCACATACACACAAAAAAATACCCACACACACACAAACACACACAAACACACACAAACACACACACACACACAGACACACACACACATGAACACACACACACACATAGACACATGTACACACATATAAAAAAATACATAAATACATATAGACATATTGATCGACACACACACATACATAGATAAACACACACACACACACAAATAAACACACACATAGAAGTAGACACACATAAATAGACTTAGACACAAACTCACACACACATATAGACATAAAAATGCACACACACACAGACAAATACATATATAAAGGAAGACAAACACACACACACACAAAGACAGAAACATACACACACATAAACATACCTACATAGATACTTATATGTATACATACAAACATACATACATACATACATAAACACATGAATACACAAACACACACACACATATATAAATATACATAAAAATAGACATACATACCAACATACATAGATACACACACACACACAAAGATAGAGACAGATAGAGAGAGTGGGGGAGATATTGATAGAGATAGATAGATATATACCAAGAGTCACACAGACAAACACAATCATACACATAGACACATAAACACACATAGGTAGAGACATACATACAAACATATATACACAAAACACAAAAAAATAAGGTTAAACGGATATATGTATATATATAAATAAATAAATACATACATACATACTGTAACACCATGATCCCAGAAGCCCAGAGTCGGTGCATTATTATGTATCATGGGCATGATCACAAAATATCAAGTCTCAAAAGACCAATTAGTTTAGTATAATTAGAAGTACTAGATACATTCATAAGGTTTACATTACATCATAAAATGGAATACTAAAACAACGTTGTTTCCATATACAATATTGATATATCATAGGCTATCCATATAGGTCAATCATAATATAATGTTGGCATCCTGGGAAAAATAAAACATATAAATGGGTGAGCTCAGATGTTCAGTAAGGGTAAAAATATAGAAGAAGCTTTCATAAATAAGAATAAACATTTAAGGCAATGTATAAAACTATAAAAAATCCTTTTAAACATGAAATTATGCATAATATGGAAAAGATAAAATCAAATAATATCATTTACTTACTTACATGGATATTCAACTAGTCAAATAATCACATGGAATACAAATATCCACTTTTATAATGAGGGAATGCATAATGCCAGACTTTCATAACAACATAGTCAAGGCCTTGTGCCAAGACTACAAATAATATTTTGTCAAGGCCTTGTGCCAAGAAACTAGTTTGTCTCATGAGACCTACCGATGCATCAAGGAGCTATAGCAGGCTCCACCTATTGGTTACTAAGTCTGATGCATTCCTCATATGAAAAGGTTTAAACATAACATAAACATTCGTATTAAAACTAGCATAAAAAATGTCAATAATTTATCCATGAACCACGAATGGTATGAAATAACAAATCCACAGTCAAGCATATCACAAAAACTTTAATACAATATGGAATTTTTTTATCATAATAAATCAACTTCAAAAAAACATAAAATCCATCAAAGGATGTTGACATAGATGAAATCAAAACCTTTTATAGAGATATATTTTTCTATTTTGAAATCATTTAAAAGTCATAAAATTATAAAATAAAAAATTTTTATTTGAAAATATTCTTATAAGCTTGTAATTGAAGCTTAGAAAATGTTGTAATGGTGGAAAATAGATGCACCCGCTGTATAAGTTAAAAAACATTCTGACCCTAAATTTGTCAAAAAGGTCAAAAAGTACCTTGTTGGAAAACGACGGAAAGATTCCTTTCTAAACATCTTATAAAAGTAAAAAAATGGTATAAAGGATTTTAACCCATAGTATATAAAATAGTAAAAATGTTTGTAAATACATTTTTAAGAAACATGGATGTGGATGATAAAGAGGTCCCATTATATAATTACGTATAAACAACCTGGGATAATGAAGAGATTGTAGAATTAACCCTTACCTTTTACTTTTCCTTGGTCAAGGGTAGTTTAACCTTCTTTATAATGGTGAAATAATTTTTATTAAATTATAAAAGAATCATATATATTAATATGATATCATATATGATCTTTTAACATTGGTTTGTTAATAATATCTTAGTATTATAGTCGTTTCGGGTGTAAACTGATTCATTTTTCTTTATATGATTTGTTACGTAAGTAATGTTTGTTATGGATAGGATGTATCTTATTCATATTTAGAATTATATTAAGTCTTTAAAAATTATTTTTAATCATCTAATGAAAATTAGTCTTGAATGAATACGATGGGGAATGAATCTCATCACGTTCGTGGAGATGGTATTCTGTACTTACGCACGAGCGACGATATCATTATTTTGATATTAATATAATATATAAATGGATGGTTTATCATATATAAAGAATAATTATCATGTTATATTTATTATTTACATCAATTACACATAATTATTATAACCATCAAAATAATAATATTTTGAATAACAATAACACCACGATGTGGAGACGATAAGCCGTATGTACGCACCTATGGTGACATGTCATTCAAAGGATGAGTAGAATAATTAATATGAATGTAAAATATTTATAATAAAATCAAATTATATAGAATATAATGGATTTATTATTTTGTAATGGAAATAACAAAGAAAGAGCATGTGGAAGAAGAAAGGAACTTGAAAGAGGTGATGAAATATTTACCTCTTCTCCAGGTTCTTCCTTTTGATTTGGTCAAAAAGGCTTCTTAGGTTGGTATTCTGACTAAATGAAAAAATATAGGATGAAGGTAGGACAATTGAAAGGGTATTTTTGCTGGTTTTGGCCAAGCCAAATGTTTTTTAAGGTGTGAATTAGAGAGAATGGGTAGTGCCCTTTATTAGAGGGGTGAGGGGCACCTTAGGAAAAGCTTGAAATATTATTTTATAATAAAATCATTTTCGGTTTCTAATCACTAAAAAATGGATTATTTAGAGGATAATGTGAGGATGGGTCGAAAACCACTAAACCAATAAGTTTTAGATAGGTTTGGATAGCTATATTAACCTTATCTTTTATATTTAACTCTTAGTTAAATAGTTTGACACTTACCATGTCTCTTTGTATTTTTATATTATATGGTTAATAAACATACTATAAACTTCCAAGAGAACCCCAAGTGGTTCATTAATTATACATCTATCATTATATAAGTCTTTTGGCTGATATTTATATTTTTAGGAATAGAATATAAATTAATAATATAATATTGGTTTTGAAAACTCTTTTATGTCAATTTTGACACTATTTGGTATTTTGTATTTTCTAAATTCATAAAATAATTATTACTTCAAACAAAATTCATATAACAAACAATAATATGTCATATTAACCTAGAAAATTATTTTAATTCATAAAAAGTCTCAAATTACATTTATTTGGATATTTATAATATCTATTATTTTAATATATCATTAATTAATTAATTAATGCATCAACATTGTGTCATAAATAAATTAAAATACATAATATCTAAAAAATATAAATAAAATACCATTATGTATGAAATATTTTTGTCTTTATAATGAATATTTATTGTGTAAATTATCTTATTTTTATCCCTATATTAAAAAAATTAGTTATTAAATATTGATTTTAACTCTTTTAACTCTACTTTGAATTAAATAAAAATAAATGTCCTAATCTAATCCATGTGGACCAAAGAGGTTCATATTTTATTCATAAGGTTTTTCTTGGTCGAATTATACTTATCCAATAAAAGTATGACACATGTTGGGGTAATAATAATATTATTTTTACCCTTAATTACCCTATTTACTTTAACCGTGGAAAATAAAAGTAAGAAGTTACTATTCAAAAAAAATTATTTTCATCTTATTGAACCACATTTTACATACTGATTTCAACCATTTCACTTGGATTTTTGAAATTAATCTCGAAGAAGTTGTAAAATTATATTTATGTAAATTTTCAAATGCTCCTAGGAGTTGTGTAAAAGACGGTGAAAAGTTCAATAAAATTTTTATACATCTAAAATTATTATAAACTAACTCCAATGAATTAAATAGATCTTATATAGGTATTATGTATCTATTTTAACATAAAATAAATTTAAATAAAATAAATAATTATTTAAAAAAAATTTGGTTTTAAACTATAACTCATTGTTTTTCACTATTCATCACAAATTGAAAGTTTTCAGAAAAATACCAAAAATTTACCCTAAGATAATTTTGATATTCTAAATCCGAAAATGCAGTACATTTTGAACGATAAAATTTATAAAATTTCAAAAATTGGGTATTAATTTTCAGAACGGCTAGTTTGATTGGTTTTGGTGTGTTAGAACTCAAATTTGTGTACAACACACACTATTGTATTATTCAATGAGAAGCGTACCATGGAAGTTTGAGGTGTTACATTATCCCCTCCGAAAAATAATTTTGTCCTCGAAATTTCTAGAATATTACTGAATAAAAAGACGCAGGTTGTTCTTCATCATAAGTTCCCCGGGTTCCCACATTGGCTCTTCCATCTTATGGTTTCTCCCTATAAATTTTACTAGACGAGTCGTCCGGTTTCTCAACACTTGTAATCTTGTATCAAGAACCTTGACATGATCTTCGCAATAAGACAGATCAGGTTCCAGTTCAAATTCCTCATAGGTGACTACATGCGTTGGGTGAGGCATGTATTTTCTCAACAGTGATACGTGGAAGACATCGTGAACTTTGGAGAGACTTGGCGGCATTGGTAAACGGTAATCTAAGGCCCCAATTCGTTCTAGAATTTTGAAAGGTCCGATGTACATGAGACTCAATTTACCCTTCTTTCCGAAATGTATAACACCCTTCCATGGAGATACATTCAAGAAGTCATGATCTCCTACCTGAAATACCAAATCCTTCCTTTGGTTATCGGCATAGCTCTTCTACCTACTTTGAACTACATTGATGTGTGTTTGGATTACCTTCACCTTTTCCATCGTTTCCTCAATAAGTTCTAGGCCTACGAGTTTTCTTTCACCAACATCATCCCAACAAGTTGGTGTGCGACAACTCTTTCCATATAATGCTTCATATGGTGCCATCTAAATAATTTAATGGAATCTATTGTTATAAGAAAATTATACGAGGGGTAAATATTTATCCCACATACCTTGAATGTCAAATGAGAAAGATATCAACATGTCTTCTATGGTTTGAATATTCCGTTCTAATTGTCCATCAGTTTGAGGGTGGTAGGTAGTGCTCTAATGAAGTTTAGTATCCAGGGATTTCTGAAGGTTTTCCCAGAATCTTGATGTAAAACTGGGATCACGACCAGAAACAATCGACAGGGGTACTTAATGAAGTCTCACAAATCCATCAATATATAGTGTTGCTAGAGTTTCCAGTGGTAAATCTTATCTTATAGAATGAAAATGTGATGACTTGGTAAGAGGATCAACAATGACCCATATTACATCTTTCCTTCTAGGAGTCTTTGGAAGTACAATTACAAATTCCATCATAATATTATCCCATTTCCACTCAGGTATGGGAAGAGGTTGCAAGACTCCTCCAGGATGTTGCCTTCCAGCTTTCACTTTTTGACAAACCATACATCTTGACACAAAATCATCAATCTCTTTCTTAATGTTGTCCCACCAAAAATTTTCCTTCAAATCTTGATACATTTTGGTGCTCCAAGGGTGTATAGAGAAATTGAAGCTATGAACATCATCTAACAATTCTCTTTTTGGATCAGGTATATCGGGAACACAAAGTCTCTTCCCAAAATTCAAAATTTTATCTTCATATACGAGGTCACTCAATCTTCCGTTATTGAAAGCTTTAATATTCATTTAAAACTCCTCGTGATCAGCCTAAGAACTTTTTATCCTTTCTAGTAATGATGTTTTATCAACCATTTGAAAAATCATTGAAGTTTCACCTTCCTTGGTTATTCCCAAATCCATCATTACTAGATCCATTTATATGGGATCCTTTTCAACATTCATCTTGTTCAAAACTCTATGATATTTTCTGCTCAAAGCATCTACCACCTTATTTGCCTTCCCCAGGTGGTAGTGTATCGTGCAATCAGAATCCTTGAGTAGTTCAAGCCATCTCCTTTGCCCCATGTTGAGTTCTTTCTGTGAGAAAATATACTTCAAACTATTGTGATCAGTATAAATCTCACATTTTTCAACATAGATATAGTGTCTCCATATCTTCAAAGAAAATATTACCGCTGCTAACTCAAGATCATGAGTAGGATAGTTTTTCTCATGAATTTTTAGCTATCTTGATGCAGAGGCAATAACCCTATCATTCTACATAAGGAAACAACCATGTACTTTCTTTAAAGCATCACTATAAATAACAAACTCATCATTCCCCGATGGTAGAGTCAATATAGAAGCATTGAAAAATATTCTGTTCAGTTATTCATAAAATTCTTCACACTCTTTTGTCTAATCAAATTTAACCCCTTTATTTGTGATCTTGTTTAATGGGTTAGCCAATCGGGAAAAATTCTGGACGAAATGTCGATAATAACCTGCTATACCAATAAAAATGTGTACCTTAGTTATACTCGTCGGTGCTGGAAATTCTTGGATTTCCTTGGTCATTGATGGATCAACAGATATTCCCTCTATTGAGATAATATGTCCAAGAAAAGAAATTTCTTGAAGCCAGAATTCACACTTGCTAAACTTCCAATATAATTCATTTCTTCTTTGAATCTTCTGGATAATGAGCAAGTGATTTTCATGATCTTCATAGATTTTGGAGTATACCATGATATCATAAATAAATACCACCACAAGTCATCATGATATTCCTTGAAAACCCAATTCATTAGATCCATGAAGACAGAGGGTGAATTAGTCAATCCAAAAGGCATTACTGTATACTCGCAATGCCTGTACTTGGTTCGAAATTTTGTCTTTGGAATTCCTTCCTTCTTCACACACAACTGATGATATCCATAACGAAGGTCAATCTTTGAAAAGTATTGAGCTTCATGATTTTTGTCAAATAAATCATCAATGAGAGGTAGAGGATACTTGTTCTTTATTGTTATAGCATTGATCTCTCTGTAGGCAATGCATAACCTCAAAGATCCATCTTTCTTCTTAACAAAAAGGACATGGGCTCCCCATGGAGAAAAACTAAGGAAAATAAATTCCTTATTACTCAATTTCTCTAGTTGTTTCTTTAGTTCCACTAATTCCATAGTGAACATTCTATAAAGGGTCGTCGATATGGGCCTTGATCCCAGAATTAAATTAATGGAAAACTCAATTTCTCATTCTAGAGGATGTTCAGGTAAATCTTCTGGAAACACAACGACATATTCTTTCACAATAGGTACATCCTCTATTTGAACATTCTTTTCCTCACTCATAGTTATTTCATTCTCTTCCACCCCAATAATTGAATTTAGTTGAGCTATTGGGGGTGGATCTAGATAAGAATTAGGTGGTGATGATTATTCTCTAAAGATAAGGTGTTCTTTATCATTGTAATCAAAAATAGAAACTCCTTATTCTTACAATAAATATTTGCATCATGGTTCGAAATACAATCCATACCGCAGATTATATCAAATTCAATCATTAGTATGACAATGACATCAACAGATAAAGAACATTTATATTCCCTAATGGGGACTGATTCACAAAACGTTGTTGCAATTAAATTTCCCTTAGAAGTTTTGACTGAAAACTCCCTTGTTAAATAAAATTGGAAATAACTAATTTTCTTAGAAAACTAGGAAGATATGAAACTATGCGATGATCCAAAATTAAATAAATCATTTTCTAAACTTGAGGAATCCATTAAATTACCTACCACCATGTCTTTCGGAGCTTCAAACTTAGAAATAGTGATAACATAAGCTTGGACTTGATCCCTTGGCCATTTATATGGTAACATCCCTTGGATATTAAGACATTCAATTGCATAATTCCCCCTTTATCTACAATTTTATCATTCAATAGTGACAACCTCTTTCTTCCCCTTGCAATCATGAGCTTGGTGGCCCTTTTCACCACTCCTGTAATAGACTCCCATTACCTTCAGGAAAGTACCAGTGGGTTTATTCCCACATTTACTGTAGGATGGATATTCAACTTTTCCCTTCTTCCCCTTATTTCTATTTCCAGATTTTTCAGTAGATCTCTTTATCTCTTGCTTTTCTTTAATGTCATAAGGCATAGAGAATTATTTTTCTGTCTGGATAGCACATGAGTCAATACCTTCATACGACAAGAAGAATTGTGAGACTAATTCTTGATGGATAAATGGTTTTAACCCATCAAATAAATGACCAATATTACTTCTTGGGTTACGTATATAATCTTCAGCATGCCTCGCTATCCTTGTATTGTTAGCCTCATACTTGGTCACATTCTCATCATCCTTTTTCCTCATACTTATAAATTTCCTTTCCATATCTGCTCGATGGTCAGGAGGAAAGTATTTTTCTACGAAAATCTCTTTAAACTCCCACAATTCCATATTTGATACTTCATCATCTCCCTTTGTGTTTTGAATCAATGACCACAATTGATCATCATCTCCAGTGAGGCGGTAAACTTCCATGACAATTTTTTCCCTTTCACTACTCCCAAAGTCTTGCAATATTTTCTCTAAGGATATTATCCATTGCTCAGCTAATAATGGATTTTTACTCCCATTAAATGTTGTTGGTTTTTAACTCATGAAGCAATATAACATTGATCATCCACACTGTGGATCAGGGTGCTCCATACTGGTAAGTTTAATATTAATAACCTAATTGAGTTGTCCCGGTATGGTGATAAGCTGATCAGCACCAGTTGCATCACCAGCTCCACTATAATTATCTTGAGTAAGAGGGAAATCCCTATATGGAATGTGTGCATTGATAAGGTTTCCATTCCTTCCACTAGGATCCATTTCTAAACAATGGCATACAATAGATTAGTTTATGAATCGAAATACCTAATTCCAAACTTATAACATAGTTAACATAAATTGAAGATTTTATGGATATAATCCATAATCATAAAAAATGATTTCTTTGAGGAAGTATATACTCATAAACCCTTCATAATGGTTGGTAAAGAAAATGAGAATTATCCTAAGCATATCCCTTGGGAGTGTCGTAACCAAGAGTACAGTAAGGCTCATTGTCATGCACCAGTTCCCATTTGAGTCTATCTCAAAGCGGTGTTTTCGGGTTTTACCCCTAGGAACATCTGTGCTAGAGCCACCTCTACCTTCTCGTATCCAGACAGGGATTCATTTCTTGGAAAAATCACAAAATCTCTACAATACCACGATTTTAGGAAGTTCTTCTATACTAATCCTCAAAGTCTATCATAAGGATATGTGCTCTAATCAGAGTTTACCGAAATCTAGTTTCCATGGTTTGTACTAAACTTCCTCTAATACCAACTATAAGACCCCAACCCCAAAATCCCAGTGTTAGTGCATTATTACCTATCATTGGAATTATTTCAAAAGATCATTTCTCAAAAGACCGATTAGTTTAGTATCCTTGGAAGTACTAGATACATTCATAAGGTTTACATTACATCATAAAATGGATAACTACAATAACATTATTTCCATAGAAAACATTGAGATCCCTAGACTACCCCTACAGGTCATTCATAATATACTTCTTCACAACCTGGGATAACTAAAACATAGAAAGTGGTGAGCTCAGATGCTCAGTAAGGATAATAATATAGCGAGATCTTTCATAAATAAGATTAAACATTTAAGGAAATGTATAAAAATAAAACAGAATCCTTTTAAACATGATATTTAGCATTATATAGAAAATATAAAATCAAATAATTCCATTTACTTACTCACATAGATATTATACTAGTTGAATAATCACATACAATATCAATAGCCACTTTTATAATGATGGAATGCATATTGCCAGACTTTCATAACCACATAGTCAAGGCCTTGTGCCAAGACTATAAATATGATTTTGTCAAGGCCTGGTGCCAAGACATATGTTTGTCTCATGAGACCTACTGATGCATCGAGGATATATAACAGGCTCCACCCGTCACTTACTAAGTCGAATTCATTCCTCGTATGAAAAGGTTTAAACATAACATAAACATTCATATTAAAACTGGCATACGAAATGTCAATACTTTATCTGTGAACCATGAATGGTATGAAATAACACATCCACATTCAATCATATCACAAAACCTTTAATACAATATGGAATTATTATATTATAATAATTCCACTTCAAAAAAAATTAAAATCCATCAAAGAATATTGACATAGATGAAATCAAAAACTTTTTAGAGAAATATCTCTTTCTATTTTGAAATCATTTAGAAGTCACATAATTATAAAAGAAAAAATTTATATTTGAAAATATTATTATAATATTGTAAGGGAAGCTTCGAAGATGTTATAACGGTAGAAAATAGCGGCACCCACCCTATATGTTAAAAAAACATTCTAACCTTAAATTTGTCGAAAAGGTCAAAAAGTACATTGTTTGGAAAACAACGGAAACATTCCATTAAAACATATTATAAAAGTCAAACAATGGTATAAATTAATTAAAACCATTATCTATAAAATAGTGAGAATGTTTTGAAATACATTTTTAAGAAACATGGATGTAGATGACAAAGAGGTCCCAGTAGATAATTACGTGTAAACAACCTCAGATAATGAAGAGATTGTAGAATTAAACCATACCTTGTAATTTTCCTTGGTCGAGGGTAGGTCAACATCCTTTATAATGGTGAAATAATTTTTATTAAATTATACAAGAATAATATGCATTAATATGATATCATATATGATCCTTTAACATTTCTTTGATAATATTATCTTAGTATTATCTTCGTTTCAGGTGTTAACTGATTTGTTTTGTTTTATATGATTTGTTATTTAAGTAATGTTTTTTATAGATAGGATGTATCTTATTCATATTTAGAATTATATTAAGTCTTTAAACATTATTTTTAATCATCTAATGAAAATTATTCTTGAATGGATATGATGTGGAATGAATCTCATTCTGTTCGTGGAGACGGTAATCTGCACGTACGCACAAGCGACACTATCATTCTTTTGATATAAAAATAAAATATATTTGGATATTACATAATATATACAGAATAATTATCTTGTCATATTTATTATTTACATCAATTACACATCATTATTATACCCATCCGAAAAATAATGTATTGAATAACAATTACACCACGACGTGGAGATGGTAAGTCGTACGTACGCACGTATGTTGACATGTCATTCAAAGGATAAATAGAATAATTAATATAGTTGTACCCTATTTATAATAAAATAAAAGTATATATAATATAATTTAGTTATTATTTTATAATGGAAATAACAAATAAAGACGATGTGGAAGAAGAAAGAAACTTGAAAGAGGTGATGAAATATTTACCTCTTCTTCGGGTTCTCCCTTTTGATTTGATCAAAAGGGCTATTTAGGTTGGCTTTACAACTAAATGAAGTCCTATAGGATGAAGGGAGGATAGTTGATAGGGTATTTGGGCCGGTTTTGGATGATCCAAATGGCTTTTATGGTGTGAATGAGAGAGAAGGGGGAGTGACCTTTTATAAGAGGGTTGAGGGGCACCTTAGGAAAATCTAGAAATATTATATTATAATAAAATCATTTTTAGTTTATTATATCTCAAAAATTGATTATTTAAAGTCTAGGTGGGGATGGGTGGAAAAATACTCAGCTAATAGGTTTTGGACGGGTTTGGGTGACTATATTAACATTATATTTTAGATTTATCTCTTAGTTAAATAGTTTGACACTTACCATGTCTCTTTGTATTTTTATATTATATGGTTAATAAACTTTATATAAACATCCAAAAGAACCCCAAGTGGTTAATTAATGATACAAATATCATTATATAAGTCTTCTGACCAAAACATACATTTTTTGGAATATAATATTAATTAATTATATAATATTTGTTTTAAAAACTCTTTTATGTCAATTTTTACACTATTTGGTATTTTTTTCTAAATTCATAACACCATTATTACTTATAAAACAATTCATCTATCAAACCCTAATATGTCATATTATCCTATAAAATTATCTTAATTCATAAAAAGTCTCAAATTACATTTATTTGGATATTTATATTATCAATTATTTTAATATTTCATTAATTAGGTAATTACTCCAACATCATTGTGTCATAAATAAATTAAATTATTTAATCTATAGAAAATATAAATAAAATAAAATTATGTAGGAAATTGATATAGCTTTCTAATGTATATTTATAGTCGAATTTATCTTATTTTTATCCCTATATTAAAAAAGTTTTAGTTATTAAACATTGATTTTAACTCTTTTAACTCTTCTTTGCATTAAATAATAATAAATGTTCTAATCTAATCCATGTGGACCAAAGAGGTTCATATTTTATTCCCAAGGTTGTTTTTGGCCGAATTATACTTATACAATATAATTATGACATGTGTTAGGGTAATAATAATATCATTTTTACCATTAATTACCCTATTTACTTTTAACCGTGGTAAATAATAGTAATTATTTACTATTCACCAAAAATTATTTTCATCTTATTGAACAAAATTTTACTTACTTATTTCAACCATTTCTCTCAGATTTTTGAAATTCAACTCATAGAAGCGGTAAAATTAAGTTTTATGTAAATTTGGAAATGCTCGTAGGAGGTGGGTAAATGATGGTAAAATATTCAATAAAATTTTTATATATCTTAAATTATTATAAACTGACTCCAATGAATTACCTTGAACTTATATAGGTACTATATATCTATTTTCACCTAAAATAAATTTAAATAAAATAAATAATTATTTAAATAAAAATTCAATTTTAATCTATAACTCAGTGCTTTTTACTATTCATCAAAAATTGAAAGTTTTCATAAAAATACCAAAAATTCACCCTAATCTAATTTCTATATTCGGAATCCAAAAATGAATTCCATTTTGAATGATAAAATTTATAAAATTTCAAAAAAGTGGGTATTACTATTCTTAACGGCTAATTTGATTGGTTGTGGTGTGTTAGAACTCGATGTTGCGTACAACAAAAACTCTTGTATTATTCAAAGAGAAGCTTACCATGGAAGGTTGGGGTGTTACCCATAAATACATACATACATACATACATACATACATACATACATACATACATAAATACATACATACATACATACATACATACATACATACATAGATACATACATACATACATACATACATATATACATACATAAATACATACATACATACATACATACATACATACATACATACATACATACATACATACATACATACATACATACATACATACATAGATACATACATACATACATACATACATACATACATACATACATACATACATACATACATACATACATACATACATAAAGAAATGGATGGAAATACATAGACACATAGAGAGAGAGAGAGAGAAGTAGAAGGAGGGATACACACGTACATACATACATATATACATATATACATACATTAAAACAAACACACACACCCAAACATATCCATTTATACATATATAAAGTCAAACACACACACATTAACACACATAGAGAGAGAGACATATATGCACACACACACACACATAGTGTAATATGTACATACACTCAGACACAAACATAAATAGACATAGAAACACATAAATACACATAGACACACACACATACATACATACATTCACACAAACAAATAAAAATAGGCATACACAAGTTCTCTATAATGAACCATCATAGGTTATCATAACAATCCACCGATGTAATCCCACCAAAATGTAAAGAATATAAAAAAACCAAATCATTATCATATATAACCAAAGAATAAACAATGTACCCAGAAGAAGATAAGGACTCATTTGTGATATATATGAAGTCAATCCCAAAGGAAAAAACATAAAATAAAAATAAGATAATCATAAATCTAAAACTCATTCTGACCAGCCGTTAAAACCAAACTATTACACAATAAAGGCGAAAAAATCAATAGGAGGAAAAAAACTACCTGATTACCTTCACTTTACCTGATTCCAAAAAAAACCACATATAGAAACACCCAAAGGAAAAATCTGGGTGTGAGAACAACACCCAGTATGAATTCACCACAAAATATATTCTAATATTAACTCCCAGAAAATTTTGGTTGTATATTTTAAAAAATATAGTGTACAAATCGTTTTTGGAAAAATAAACATTTTGTAAAAAATCCTCTAGTTTTTCATAAAATCCTTTCACATTCACACAAACTAGGAATACAAAAGGAAAATTATATAAATAATAATAGAATAACAAAAAAACCAAGGATACACCATAATATTACTATGTGAGAAACCAACCATGAAATATAGAATCACATGTAAAACTAAGAATAAATGAAAAATAACAAGATTTTGGATCTAGAATATTGGAATATATACTCAAACAAAGAAAGGAATACAATGAACTAATATAAACATCACATTAATCCTACTAATATCAAGTCCTATCATATTCTTCTGATATCATACATCGAATGGTATTACACACACTAAAGTGACAATTCTATTTCCTGATGCACCTAAAGTTCCCAACGTGATAATTTTTCAACAAACCATTTAAAAACTAATCTCACTATTTATAACACATTTTCACACAAAATAATTACATCTTCCACTCTTGAAACTCATTTTAGAATCAATACCACCTTTAAGGAATTTCAACGAATACTTAGTGTAAATACAACTGTTTTTAATGTAAACCTCATTAAAATAATTCATATCTTATGAAATACATTTTAATATCAAATTAATAATTATCATAAAACAATAAAAATAAATTCAAACAAACATATAGTAATTCATGATTTAGAAACTTTTTATAGAGATGATTACCTTAAGAATGGAGGTCAACCAATTGCCTTAAAAAATGGAGACCGGGAATGGGTAGATAAAGTCCTCATGATCCTGGATCTAAAAGAAACATAAAAAAACCCCTCATTAAGAACACTATTGTAGAAACCATGAAATGTGTTTCATGCACTTCCCTCAAAGTGAAAAATATCTACATGTGTCGCAACTAAAAAAGACCTCAACCGGGCTCTAAACGTTCACGGTGAAACTCTAAATTCTCCATGGGGATCAATAATTATATCAAAGGCACCGAAGTGAAGGGATGGGACCGCAGCCTAGCACCGATCATAAGCATGGGTGTAGGGGTGCATCTATCGTGGTATGGAATAATAAATATTTCCAAGTCCCTAAAAAGGCGCCCAAGGTACCTGTGCACAAATACCTGCGTGCTGCTATACTGGAGCCGAATGGAATACCAATTTTGGCTATGTTATAAAAGTGGAACCCTAGTCTTGCCAAAATAATGTCGGCACACAACGTACTTCCGTGCCCAATTCTAACATGAAATCCACTTGTGCACCCTATCTCATTTCACCCGGGATCCTATTTTTTCCAATAAATAGACCCTTGGGGCCTTCATATGTAGAGATGAATTTCCTGAAGCCTAATTGCTACTCTAGTTTCCCTAGTACTTCTCCCAAATTTTCCTAAACATTCGAGGGAGTTCTTCAACACCTTTAGCGGAGAATTTAAAGGAGGTTCATTAAACCTAAATAATTTTAGTGTTTGAAAACCAAAACAATTGCACACCTGAAGTGCACAACTTCTCTAAATCAGAAAAACTGGAAAGCCACATATTCCTTTCATAGGAACATGAGAGCCCCACTTCTAGGACCACCACTGAATACTCCTAATGGCTCAATCCAAGTCACTCCCATGTATTACCATATAGGTTGTTCATAAGTTATGTTAATATCAGGTCGCCCAAGTCTACCTGTGTGCCCATAATTGCACAAAAGTCTCTACTTCAGTGCCCATATCTGATTCACTTACTCTCTTTAGTATAAAATCCATGAAGCCATCATCAAAGCCATTCAATGAAAGTATTCTTCTTTATTGGATCTCTTATTTGAATGGGATTCTATTGAGAGCTCCACTAAAACCTCATGACTTATCAAACCTTCTGGAAAGACACATCAGTGTGTCCCCTAGTTGGGTTTCCATATCCACAGTCATATGCTTCCCATATTTGTTTCACAATGGGGTTAGGATTCATGGAGTGTTTATGAGTTTTTATATCCACATTCACATGTACCTATATCCCAAGAATAGTGTTATGAAGTTCCCAGTTTGTAGGAGGGTTTGGGTCTTGACCTCTCATTTCAAAAAGAGATGACCCAGAACCTCAGGTTGGTAGGGAAGGTATGGTTCACACATAATTTTATTCCTTTTGAACAAAAGAGAAGTATTCCTCTCCTACTTGGATAAATTTTAGGGCAACCATCCTGGAATTGTCTTCTAACATTTCTTGCAGGAGGTAGAATCATTGGTCCTCCTCTCTTCTTTGGTTCCAAAGACCAGAGGGGAGATGGGAAAAGGGACTTTCGTTACCCTTTCCCTCTCCCGTTGAGATTTGTCACCAAAGGCAGCCATCCTGGTTTAATCCCCTAACAATAATCCATTCTTCCTTTCGTTGGACCCCTGTCTAATGTAAAGAGAACAGAGGGAGGGACCAGTTCCTCCCCCTCTTCCCGGGCCGCCTTGCCATCATCCACAGTCACCACCGTAGGCTCTCCCTCCTCCTCCTACAGAGTAAGAAAAGAGAGTGTCATTGTTGAATCCTTCACATTCTCTTATTTCTCACACCAATCATGACTCACATGAGCTTATAAATTCATGATGATTACAACATTTTAACAAACACCCACGATGAATGAACCACGAGAACACTGATTCCAACCATAATTGGGATACGTACGAAGCCTTCTTAGGGCCCAACCTCATTGGATATCCACTTCAATAATCTAACCATAATTCCCTTTAATATGGTCATACTCTTTAGAAATAAACCCCAAATTCGCACCCCAAATTTTTAAGGAATTATTTTCAGGAAGTAATCCCAAACTCATTTCTCTCAAAAGACTATATTCTCTTATGAGATTCATCGAACTATGTGATATTTGACTTCCATCCACATGGGATACGTAGGAAGCCTCCTTGAGGTTCAAACCCAACATTTCAAATTATCCATGTTCTCCTTGGGCCATATTCCCTACAGAGTCTAATCTAACTTGGAAACCCACATCCTTTGCAAGTTCATTGGGTTGCTTCATCTTAAGTCCCCCTCCAAAAATTGACTAAGAACTTTTTTCTTAGATGTCCTTACCATATTTCATTAAACTGTATGGTTAGTTCCTTATAACATGGCCTTAAAAGGTATGATTTTTCCCATTAAGCAGCACCGAACTATGAGGGTTCTGATTCCATTCACAAGGATACATAGGTAGCCCATTTTATGGGTACAATCCCAATATCAAAACAATCTTTCGTCTCCCTGGATGACAATAACTTCCAGAGTGCCCTGTTGAGTGGCTTAAAAACTAGTATCATCATAATGATTATTAAAAGAATCTTAAAATAGTATATTATACTATAACATTTATGGAGAACCTCTAATGAATATAGATATCGCTATTAATGAAGAACCTTGAATATATATTGATGATTCTAAATTTTACACATGTTAATAAGTGATTGAAAATTCCATGGGAATATTAATTTATAATTGCCGAATTTAAAAGGATTCATGAAAATATCTCAAATTTATAAAGAGAGTCCTGAAGTGGACAATAATTTCCCCCCAAAGGGGTGTGATGAGTCCGCCTTACCATCCTCTCGACCAATGTATGTTTCTATGTATCATAAAGTTCAATCTTAACAAATGCCTACCATTGGAAAGCAGGTCCCCTTTCTTAAAGAAATTTTGGATGTTTCTGGTTCCAAGAATAAATTCAATGGAAACTACTTAGAAGCAGTGATTCTTAAAACCAGTACATGTGTTTCAAGGAACTATGAAACAAAAATGGTGAACCCAACATGAATACATAACCAAGTTAAAAATGTTACCCACCTGTTAGGCCCCTATAAATTGATAATGGAAGGAAAAACAAAGTAATCTATCAAACATGTATTCATTTAAAAGATATTTCTTTACTGGATTTTATATTTGTTTTCAATATTTCCTTAGAACTCCCTTCATTCCAAAAAATGGATTTCTTCAAGATAGAATATATGAACTTCCCAAATCATGCTCATGTTGGATCTTCATCCATGGGAAGGAAATTATCACCCACCCAACATATTAAATGTTGGGTCTCCAATGTGCTGATAAAAGAGTATCATCATCACTCTACAATTTTGAATTTGGAGGCTGCCCGACAGGCCCTCCAAGTTAATAAAAATCCTCAATCATCTGGCCAATGATGACTAATGATCAAGAAGAAGATGGTTCCAACAACCATTTTCAACTGTTTCGAGTCCTTATCCCCGGAACATAGTAACTTGTACCTCCCATACTACAGGAAGATAAATCAGGAGGTCACTCAGGGCCTCAATTCAAGAAATCATGGGTCCTTCTTGAGGACCCCAACCAAAAATCACCGCCAGTGAAATTGCATGGTAGTGAAACCCCAACATGATGTGGGTGTTGCCCCGGGACGTTTGGCCTAGGTATCTCAGACCCGGACAATCATGGAAAAATGTGAGGGACAACGTATGATCAATAGGAAGAAGGTTCTTACATCTTCCACCTCCAGATAAGTCCATCAACATAACTTGATGGAAAAAAAATGTTAGTACATACACCCATCTGTCTAATATTTCTGTCCTGTAGAATCGTCTAGAAGTAACCCACCAATCCCACCGGATAAACCCGGTGGAGTACTGAGAACATGCACACACACCTGCTTACATGTTATCAGCCAGTCATCAGGCTCATCTAACTACATTTAATAAAGATATCCAATCCAATGTGGTGGCAACTGGTAAACAAGAACATACACCTGCTTACAATCACCAATTCTTCCAGTAGTCTCGTATTCCAGTATTGATGGAAGTCCATCAACCATACTTGATGTGAAAAATCCAGAAGGCATATACACCTTCCAGTGTTCATCAAGCCTTCCAACTGTCTCGTTTGGCTGTATTCGAATAAGTCAGTCGGAAAGCTCTGACGACAAATCTGGGGAAAACCTAACTCTATGCCCCCATGCATGGGTACTATCAATACCCATTGACAGGACAAGGAGGACAAGATTATGCACATACACCTAATCCTGATACATAATGGATGTATATTCCCATTCCGGCCACTGAACTCACCAAACATATCATATCAATGGTGAAAGGGAATACACAAATTTTTTCCCATATTCTGGAAGCATGACATGATATTATAACAACTACGTTAGCTATAACAGGGGAACAAATACATAAATATGTCCCCACACATGGGATGAAACATCGACATTCCATCCGGAAGATTATACACTCTTCATTTATAGTCCATGATGGTAATAATTCATACTCTCCGATATCATATATACAACTAGATTGGGAACATACACCCTTTCCAATTGGAGGTAATTGGTCTATTCTGAAGGACGCTCCAAGGAAGGCACATAAACCTACCCATGATAACCACTTATCCTTGTAATTGTACCCATATAAGTGTAATGGAACATCCATGAAGAACTCACATCAAACACTGTTGGAAAATCAAGTTTCAAACTGCAATTTGTATCGTCTTTATTCTTGAGTTCATGATGCCCTCAGACATTTATCTATTGCATCCCAAGATCTAATCCTCTCATTACCAAATTATGGGGGTGGTAGTAGTAATTATAATGTTCCGCATCAGATACATCATCATGAAGGCTTGATTCATGAAACTTCTGTCAATCAAGAGTGCCCATCAATGCATTAAGCGTTAGTAAATTTCATTCACAACATTACAGAGGATCCTCCTGAAAATGAGTCTATTTCAGGGGAATCAGAAGATGAAGTTCTTATCCAAAATATTTTACACACTGAAGAAAATTAAAAATGTGTATATACCTAAAATCATAGGCTTACCCATAATCTTGGCATTCCATAAAATAACCAACCCCGTACAAAATGCATCAATCAAGGGGAAAGGTATAAGTTAGATTGTATCTCACTTTTCCACTGGAGAAGGTCAATTTCCTTCACTTGGAGAGATATTTTCACAGCAAGAAGAGTAAATGAAGGAGTTGAAAAGACTCAATACAGAGTTACATCAAAGAATCATTTCTTCTAAATGTACTTCCTAGAAAGGTCCTCAACTTGAACATCCCTTAGAAGATCCTCATAAAATAGGATTTTTAGTCATTATAGATGCAGATATTGAGTTCCCTCCATTGGTTACACAACCAAGGAAGGATCAAACACATCATTATAGTCCTGTTCCCATGGGTTATCCAAGGAAAATATCAGCACAACAACTAGTGGGTTTTCTGGTCGTTTCACTAGATCAAGCTCCAGTTTCTATACGTACACAGGTTCTAGCTCATCCAGATATTCCCCAAATTCTTATGAACACAATGGAGGAAATATCAACTCGATTGGAAGCTATGGAGGAATGACATGTGCCAGTTCAGCTGGAAAAGAAAGCATACACTGAATGAGTGGAACTGATTCCTCCCCCACCAAATTTTTTGAATACCACGATTCCAATAGTTAATGTTTTAGGAGATTCCGAAAAAAACTTAATGAATTTTTTTCTCATTGTGATCCCATGATGGGAACTCCTCAAAAACAAGAAGCAGTAAAACTCAGTTGTTTGGTGCTGTCACTATAGGGAACAACTTTTGTCCGATATAGAAGTTTAAAATCTCGATCAATTACTAGCTGGGACTCCACCAAAAATTCCTTCTTCAATTTAGCTCAAAGCTACTAAAGATGACAGTTTTTGATCTTACCAATTGTAAACAAAGGGATAATGAAATAGTTTCATATTTTATTTCATGATGGAAAGTATTAATATATTTCTAAAGTTTGGTGCTCCCTCAAGAAGAGTTTCTACCAATTAGTGTGGAAAATCTACATGATGAGTTATGCACACCACTAATCCTTGTAAAATACACAAGAGGGTTTCATGACCTTATTTCAATTTCTCAATAGATAGAATATTCTATTATAAAAAATAAGGATAAAACTCGTGTAATTACATTAGCTTTGGGAAGGATAATAGGGAAATCATAGACCGTTACCGTTACACTCAAGCAAGAACATTTACCTACTTCCACTTTAAAACCATCACCATATCGAAGGTCTCAACCTCCATAGTGTCGGCAGCAATTATTGCCTTGTCAATATGATCAATGAAATCATAGGTGGAAACTCTTTGAGGAAATAATGATCAATATTTTTTCCTTCTAGAACAAAAAAGTTATCAGTTACATCATCTCAACTTTGAAAAACAATTTGGTTCAATTCCCAAGGCCAAAGAAACCAAACAAAGAATTAGATGAAGATATTCCAAATTATTTTCCTTTTCACCAGATGTTGGGGAATCCCATTCAGGACTTTTTTGTTTTCAAGGTACTCCTACAAAAAAGGGTATACCCAGGACAAGTGAAACTGAAAATTTCATCAGCTCAAGTAGCATGTGTTACTGCTACTGATCCAGAGGAAGAAGGGGGATGACAGGAAGTTAAAAGTAAAAATTTGAAGAAATATGATGATTGGATGATCAAGAAAATGTTCAAACACAATAATTCCATTTTATGAACATAGCTGAAACAACATATTGTGTCTTCCGCCACTCTTTCCATAGTAAAACCACCTTCGTCAAAAGGTTTTTCCTCAGGGAAATAAGATGATTAGAAGGAAAAAGAGCAGTTAGAGGAAGATGAGATTGTGTTAAGGCCAAATTGGTCCTTGACCCTAGCAGATTTTATGCCATCTTCTTAACAAGAAATGGCATCATCGCACCAAATGACACAACCATAACTAACATTTCAGAAAAATTCTTCATCGGATGAAGAATTTATCTGTAGTTCTATTAACATTATCCACTTAACAGATACCTATGCCCATGTCAATTCTAATTATAAGAATTTGGAGTTCCTCTTACCTAATTGGGGAACTAAAGAAATAGGCCAAGGTCGAGGATACATGGGAAGATGGGAGGATTCTAGAAACCACAATTTTAACTTTACCCCTATTCTAACCATATATGTGGCAGAAACTCATGGAAGATCCTTTTTTGGGATCAAAAAGAATAAAGAGTTATCCCATGAAATACATGTTTGATTCTGACAAGATTATTTTGTAGGACTGATTAGAAGTCACACCATAATCCTCTCAGTAACTAGATAGACTTAGTCAGTATAATCTACCAAATACAGGAGTATTTATAGCTTCTGATTTGACACAGGGTATATCTATATCAGAAACATCAAATTCTAAGACACCTGCAAACCCTCATTTCCATGCTGGGAAGCACAGACCTCCAGATCAAAATTATGATGTTTTGAAACAAATATACCATGTATTGGCCAAGTCATCAATTCTGGATTCCTTGAATCTATCAAAATATCACCGAGAATCACTTATTGAGGCTTTGTGAAGTCCTCAAGAGTTTGAAATTGAAGTTTCTTCTGTTGAGGTTTACCGTATAGAGAATGATCCTACAAAATTTCATGCAGTCATATATTTTATTGATGAAGGTGGACATGATGTTGTACATGGAATTATCATACCATTGTATTTATTTGGCAAGGTCAATGACATAGACATCCAACAAGCCTTTGTTGACAATGGCTCTGGAGTCAACCTCATTCATGTTCGTACACTTCGTCGATTGGGATGGATTGAATCCAAATTATCTCATTCCACATTAATGTTGCAAGGATATGAAAAGAATGATCAAGAACCTCTAGTTTAGATTACACTTAGAACTCTATTATGTGATATGGTGTCAAATTTAGATTTCATGGTTGTTATTTAGGACACAGCCTTCAACATTTTTCTTGGAAGGACTTGGCTGCATCAAAATGCAGCCATAACTTAGTCGTACCACCAATTTCTTAAGTACTGTTTTGAATGGTCAAATTTGGACATTGTATTGTGACATGGATCCATTCAAAACGTGTAAATCTCAATACGTTGAGGTAGAGTTTTATGACAAAAAAGGAACAAGATCCATGACAAAGAAAATAATCAGAGTTAATGATGCAAATGGTTTGGAAAAGATTCCAGAAAACCCATTCATACATTTGAGTACAGATTATGTTCTACCCATCAATCAAATTGAATGTGTAAAACCAAATCTAATCACTCATCTGATAACCTCTGTAATGTCAATTGTGGAAACTGAGTCTGAAAGCGTTGGAGAAATTGATGATTCACCAAGTTGTGATGGAAGTTTTAATGGAGATGTCTTCATATAATCTAATAAAATAAAACAAGCCTCTACATTGTAAATCAGAGTAAAATAAGTTTTAGCAATTACAGAGGAAGACAAAGATGTTGATTCCCAATCCATCATCTCCTCTTTACTACCATAGGAAGAAACTTCATCCTCAATAGTGTCAGATATGGTGTCCTCTTCTTCAGGATGTTCAAATACTGACTCCTCCTCTAACTTTGGAAGTTTTTTTCTCAACATATACTATGAAAGTAGAAACATAAGAGGTAACACGTAATGAAGAAGAATAGGAATATCTCAGAGATGCTCCTCCAGCATTTGAGGAAGGTGTCTCTACCACTATGGATGAGCTCAGAGAAATAACGCAGGGTACAGAAGAAGATCCACGCCTGACTCTAATTAGTGTGTCCATGAATTTGGAAGATCACGAGGTGTATACATCATTTATAAAGAAACATAGAGAAATATTTTCTTGGAATTATATCGAAATTCCAGGTCTTAATCCCGATGTAGTCACTCATCATTTGACTTTTCCAGAAGAACATTGTGGATTCAAGCAGGCAGTAAGAAGTACACAACCAACTTATGCATCTAAAATTGAATCTAAAGTTTATAAGATTATAAAGGCTAACTTTTCTAGGGAAGATCAATATCCAAAATAGCTAGCCCACATATTCTCAGTTGAAAAAGAAGAATGGGAAAATTTGTGTTTGAATTGATTTTAGAGATCTTAACCGTCATTATCCTAAATATGATTTTACAGTTCCACTTACAGTGATTTTAATTGATGAAACAATGAGATATGAATCTATTTCCTTCATGGATTGATACTCTAGGTATAATCAAATCCATATGGCACTAAAGGATGAAGACTCCATAGCTTTTAGATCCCCTCAAGGTGTGTTTTTATATCGGTTAATGCCTTTTGGATTAATGAATGCATGTAAAACATACCAACGATCCAAGAAACATATATTTATACCCTTTTAGGGATTTTTTTTAATTTTACTTTTATGATTTGGTGGTCAAATCTAGATAATTTTCCAATCACTTGGCTGATCTGGAGATCATATTAAAAAACCTTCAGCAAAATTTTTTGAAGATGAACCCTTTGAAATGTGCTTTTGGGGTAACCTTAGGAAATTTACTTGGCTTCATTGTATGCCATCATGGTATCAAAGATGCTCCAGAGAAAAAAAATTCAATCCATGGTATGTCACCTTCTCTAAATTTGAAATAATTAAGGGGACTACAAGGAAACTTGGTCTATATTCGGTGTTTTATCTCTAATTTGGAAGGCAAGTGTTTTACATTCACCAGATTAATGAAGAAGGGGGTCACCTATCAATAGAATGATGACTTCCAAGAAGTAATTGATACCCTGAAGATATATCTGTTGATTCTACTGGTATTAATGCCACCTATTAATGGAAGAGCACTTATTGTCTATGTGACTGCTTTAGAGCGATCACTGGGTGCCTTCCTTACTGAAAAGAATGATGTTGGGAATGATAATAGTCATTACTATCTCAATAGAACTATTCTTGATAAATAAACTTAGTATTAAATTATTTCAAATTGTTTTGTGGAAGTAATCTTTGTAGTTAAAACATTGAATAATTACCTGAAACATCATGATGTCCAATTGGTATCTCACAATAAATACGTTCAAATTTATCCGCAGTTGTCCAATGCTTACAGGGCATCTGTCATGGTGGGAAATTATTTTTCAATAGTTTGATATCTAGTTTGTTCCAAAAAAGAAATAAAAGGCCAAGCTCTAGCATACATCCTTGCTGAAAATCCATCTGCAGAATATATATCATTGAATACTGAACTTCCTCATGAAGAGGTCTTCTCTATTCTGGATAATTACAAAACATGGGAGATGTAATTTGATGGTTCCTCCAGAAGTACAACAAGGAAGAGAATGGAAAACCGTAAACTCAACAAAGTTGGGTTAGGAATTTTCCTTATTTCCCTAAAAAAGGTAGTGTTGTCTTACTCCTTCCTATTGTCAGAATGTAGTACCAATAATGAGGTAGAATATCTTTCTCTCATAGCGGGTTTGGAATTGGCCCTCCTGGTGCAATTTAATCTCTTAATAGTGAAAGGATATTCAGAATTAGTAATCAAGAAAATAATGGGGTAATTTTCTATTAAAAAGGAAGAATTAATCCCTTGGTGTTATTACTTCATAGGGTTAATGGATGAATTTCCATCAGATATGACATTGTTTTATGTCCCTCGATCAAAAAAATTCCCAATCTGATGCACTGGGTAATGTAGCTATAGATCTGGAAGATCCAAATAGGGATGAGAAAATCAATAGTATAGCCCATCTTTGTGAGGTCTCACCTTTTGTTCAACCCAGAATGGAGGAAATTAATGAGATTTTCCCTATTTCTGAGCCATATGGTCATACCATGGGATGGATAACAATCACTATAGAATACCTTCAAAATTGAGTACTTATATCTGATAGGGATGAAAAAGAACAGATCTGACAATGAGCAGACAATTTTACTCTTTATGATAGACTAGACCACTAGAAGATCCTTTATAGACGAGGCTTATAGGGAATCCTCCTTATATGTATTGAAGGAGATGAAATTGCATCTATCATGAATGAAGTGAATTCAGGAGCTTCTATTGCCCATCAATCATGGCAAAGACTCTCTGATCAGATCCGAAGGCACAGAAACTTTTGGCCTTCAATGACGTAGGATTGTAAAAATTTCACTAAGAAATTTCATCCCTACCAAGTGCATGCCAACATCATCAATCAACCCCCGGATATACTACATACATCTAAATATTTCTGGCCATTTTCCAAAAGGGGAATGGATATAGTATGACCTTATCCTCCTACCATGACTAAGTAGTTCAAGTATATTCTTACTACTACTGACTTCTTCTCCAAATGGGTTGAGGCAATAGAACTCAAAGTTGTCGGAGCCAAAAGAATTGTTAGTTTTTTTAAAAATAATATCATCACCATATTTTATTGTCCCTCATTCTATTATGATGGAAAATGTCAAAAATATTTGTTCTACTATGGTAAAAATGTTATATCAGGAACATAATATCAAATCCAACCATTCATCTCCCTATCATGCAGTGACCAATGGAAAGATAGAGGCCTTCCATATGACCTTGTCAAATATAATCTATAATATGTGGGATAAATATAAGAAATCATGACCTAATAAACTTTTGAATGCTTTATGGACTTATCGGACTACTACCTGTTCTACCGTCCATGTAACTCCTTATTCATTTGTATACGGAACAGAAGAATTTTTTCCAATTTAAATACAATTTCATTCACTAAGAGTTGAAATCTGTGATTAGTTTTCTATAGATGAGAGGTCTCGTAAATGGTTTAATGAGCTAGAGTGATTAGATGAGAAAATATTGCATACTTTGAATCATTTAGATGTCTATCAGAACAGAATATCGCGAGATTTTAACAAAAAAATTTACCTCTATTCATTTCTTTAAGGAGAATTGGTATTGGTCCTCAGGAATCCAATGATACCTGGAAATAAATCTTCAAATATTGATCCAATGTGGGAAGGAGCATAATCTATACATAAGGTCTACTAAAAAGAGATTATTCCTTAATCTCAATGGATAGAGTGATCATTACAACTCCAACCAATAAGAGATTCATGAAGAAATAGTTTGTGTAATTAAATAGACCATAATGTCCTTGCTGCAAGACCAAAAACTACACAACCCCTGTGTCCTTAATGCATGTATTAAAACTACACATTACAAATTCCTAGTTGAAATACATTAAACTGGATAACAACCATAAGCATCCATGCTGCATGGTGTTAAAAAGCATAGCACCATTTCTACTCGTTACATGAAATTAAACTGTACAACTAATGTCTTATCAACTTGAAGTTAGGATCTTCCGTAAGAAAGAATCATGGACATCATTGCTACCCCTTAGTGTCACATGAGTCCCTCTATTCCCTATGTCTATGTTATATATGCATAGGGACCTTGTTTCATGAACTACGTGTGGATTGATTCTCATCTATTTGAGATACGTAGAGATGCCTGGATCTTCAATCTTGGGGCCAGCTGCAATCACAAAATTTCTATTTCCCTTTTTCTCCTCCTTTATATGAACTAGATCTATACAAAGTTCTCTTTTAAGATACATGATTTGATTTTCATTATTTCTTGTGTCTAAAATTTAATCATTATTCTCGAATGTGTTAAATCCCCCCGTCTCTATGTCAAACTCGATAGGGGTGGGAAATGATTGTTTCAATAACTACATACGAATTGATTCACATTTATATGAGATATGCAGAGAGGCCTAAATATTCAATATTAGGCCCAAAATGATAAAAAAACAAAATACCTTTATTCCTTATATAAGAATGAAACCTACATAGGGAATATTTAAAGAACTACATATGGCTCGATTCTTCCCCCCCAAGAAGACACATAGTGACACTAGGGTTTTATACCTTGGTCTAGTTACAATATGTATTTCTTTTCACATCATTTCACCTTCATCCTTATCGCACGACATTAAACTGCATGGAAATCTAACACCCCAATTATTCACTTGTGTCACCTTTGTGCTATAGAAGAAACCCTTACTGCTCCTTGTTTCTCAAACCAAGCATTGCTGAAGTGGGAATAAAAATTGGGTAAAATTATTCTTTATATAAATATGGTGTCTTAATTTCTTATGGGGATATCAATTTCTTCATTAATGACATAAAACTGCATAGTATAATATCTTCTTTTCATGACTTTAAACTTCCCATCACAATAGAATATCAATTCAAAAGGAAATAATGATATTATCCATTTTATATATGAGTCGGATCTATGTAAAGAATGTCAAAATCATGGCCAGTATTGATTCAAATATTTCTTATGTACACTAATCATAAATACCTTCTATATTTCACACTCTTAATATTGAATATTTTCCAGATCTTCATAATCTTTCTTACAATTTCTAGTGATAGAGTTTCTAATACCTGAGATCTCTTTTTATTGACTATGAAACATGTTCCCTTAGGCAGCCATGCATAAGTTTCATACATAACGATCTTGTCCATCAAAAGATTACACTATTTGGATATGCAGCATATGCACTTGTTGTCGCTGCATAATATAGCCCCCATAACATGCTTTTAAAATTATGGTAATTTCATTCATGGTTATAGAGTCTTTTTCCCCTTCAAAATTGTATGACAATATATAGGAATCTATATTTTAAATAAAATTCATTCAATTATATTTTTCCCATTATCTTTCTCTTGATCTGAAATTCTTCAAGACCAAGGTTTACACATTTCTCTTTCCATGTGTTCAAAGAAATATGAAATAACTTTGGAATCACTTGTCCACGTATCATATATGGTTTCCATTTCTGTTCCTTATTGTATGACCTAAAACTACAGGCACCATACCTCCTATGTTTGGGTCATACCTTTGTACAAGTCATATTCCTCCGATTCTTTGAAAATCATGGTCGGAAAAACCCTCTCAATATTCATGTACCTTTCTTCATAAACCAAACTCTATGCTTTGTAAAATATGAATATCCATAAACTTTCTTCAGATTTTAGAAATAGAATGTCAGACATCTGAGAGCTCTTTTTCCTAACTATGCAACATGTTCCATTAGGTGGCCCTGCATAAGTTTCCTACATAATAGGTCTATCAGCCAAAAGATTAAACTATTTAGATATGCATCATATGACCCACTTGGCCCTAAATAATATATCCCCTATAATGGGTTTGTCAAATAATGGTAACTTCACTCTTGGAAAAGACATTCTCTAATGCTTTTAGTCATTTTCCCACATCATTCCTCAGTTCCAAAAATTCCCAATTCATAGTTTAGAAATTTCCCTTCCACACCTGAATATAGTAGTATGTTTCCAAAAAATTATCAGAAATTTGGGAGTCTCATACCTTTGATCAAATCTAAGGACCATAAATTAAATTCACATAATGTCCTCACAACATGGCTTAAAACTTCACAGTATAATGTCCTCACTACAAGAATTAAAACTACATATTATAATATATTCACTACATGACTAAAAAATGCACAGTTTTATTTTAGAAATTCCCCTTTAGGATAAATTTTAACCATTCTTCCTACAAAAAATTTGAATAGAATTGGGTTTCTTATTCATGAAATATGTCGTTATAAAATAACCCTTTCTTTATTAAAATTCCTTTCCTTCGTAAAACCACCCACTGTGATCTTGAGTCACCCAAAATTTATTTTACCATGTCTATCTTCTGTAATATATTATATTCTTAAGATCTATTTTTCTAGACTATATAGAACATTCCCTTAGGTGGCCTTTCCTAATTTTCCTACAGTACGGGCATGTCAGTCATTGGATGCCACTATATGGCTATGAAACATATGACCTAGTTTTCCCTGCATAACAAAACTCCCATAATGGATTTTTCAAATAATGGTAACATAATTCATGGAAGAGACTCCCATTATGTTGATATAAGTTTTAAATTTGGACATTATAAAAATAATGTCTCAAGATTCCCCTTGGAAATATTTAAATAATATTAAAGAAATTTTTAGTCACTCAGTCTTGTTTGGGATTTAATTTCAAAATTTATTGTCAAAGCTATTCGACCTTAAATACTGGACCTTTATAGTTCAATATGCATGTATCTAAATGTATGAACCCTGGTTTTGAGCCTATAAGACTTTGAAATTCTCTTGATATGATTCCAGAGCAGGGTGTTCTGACGGTGTGTGACTCCGAGCCCCAGTGTAGCCAGAATTGATTTTAGCGTGCGTTCACTTTGGGAGAGCTAAATAAATAGAATAACTCTTGAATGGTATCTCGGACGGGAAACCCGAGGGCACCGTTGAGTCCAGAACGTGTCGTTTAACCTAGGAGGGGTATAATTTCCACGGGCGCAGACCAACTGGGAAAAATGCCCCACAGGGGCATTTTCTTAATTTGGAGGTCACGGGCATCGAATTTTATAACTCTTGAACGAAGGCTCTGATTAAAATTTCGAGGCCTCCATTGCGCTCAGGGCATGGTGTTTACCCTAAGGGAGGCTTAATCCTGGCCTCGACGAAAGTTCGGGTACGGGCCGACGAGCGGGTGGTTAAGTGTGTGTTTTTATTTAAACACACCACCCACCCTCTTCACCCCTCCTTGGACACTATTACTTGGAACAAGAGCTCTCAACAAGATTCCACCCTCTCCTCCATCACTCCGGCAAGGTGCGGCGGCTCCGGCATCCTGATCATGAAGCGTCGGTCAAAGCCCCTTGAGGTAGGCTCGTGTTTATCTTCTTTTATTCCTGCAATCATCAATTTAATTTAGTCACATATAATTGTTATATGATCTTCGAGAGAATCCTCTGGTTTCATAGTGGTCGATTTTATCTTCACAACGATCCTTTCAGATCAATTTTTGGAGTCCCGGGGTGCCCGGGGTGGCCCTGGGAAGTTTTCCGGCCAAATACCCCATATTTCTGGTGGATCCAGGGTGGTCTGGCGACTCATGGCGGCGGCGGCGAGCTCTGACACAGTGCTGCAGGTGGAGGATCCGACTCCAGGAAGTGGCGCGGCTCGCAGGCAGAGGGCTCCGGCTCCAGGCAGCGGTGCAGCTTGCAGGCGGCGGTGCGGTGCTTCGAACGAGCGGCGGTGGTCATCCGGGTAGACCGGGGGCACGGCGCGACCCCTCGGTGGGGAACGAGACCCGCTGGAAGCGAGTCTCTGCATAGACCAAGGATAGGCCATGAGGGCCGGTCATCTGAACCAGGGACCGCGGTTCCATGGTTGGCCAGCGTGGCAAAGAAGCGGGACGGCGCAGCGAGCCAGGCCGGCCGACTAGGCCGGTCCAGCCCAAGGGACTTGTCCCCTCTGGCTTCGGACACTCATAAATATCACTACGGGTGTCTGTTTTACACACTACCTATGGTAGGTTAATCATCGTCTCGAGGAGTATGTTTTGAGGTGTTTTCCGGGATTTTTAATTCCCAGAATGGGAGCTCGGTGGCGTGTCACGCACGTTAAGTGCTACAACGGGATTCTTGTTTCGGTTGGCACAAACACATCCAATGTCCAATTTGAGCACCGTCAGCAGCAGTGTGACCCTGGCATCGAGGCGGATACTTCCAGTATGGTTTTGGGCATTGAAGTGGGAGTTGAGATGTGGGCCCTACGGGCCGTCTTGGTGATGTGTGCTGCGTTTTTGCACCTTTATCACTAGACGTCCGTTTGGGGTGTATGAGTAGTCGTTTCTGTGTGTTTTGCCAAGATCATCGCGATGGCGTAGTTCGCCCGATGAGTATCGGATCCTGGGTGCGGGCCCACAGGGGCCAGCTATGGTGAATAGTACCATTTTCACCAGTTGTCCGTTTTGGGCGAGTAAGTAGTCTATCTCGCGTGTTTTTTCGCGATAAATGCAACGGTGAAAACCGTCTGAGCATGTGGAGCCTCCTTTGAGATCATGTTAGTGTGGGGTGGAGATCTTATTTTTACGCACTCTGAACCAATTCACGGTGGAATTGATAGTGACATCTGGTGATGTTAGTAGAAATGCAAATCTAACAGGATGATTCTGAGTTTACCCTCCAGCAAGGCTGGGCAGTGGGTCACCCGTCGTCTTGTTCCAAGTCTACCCTCCAATAGGGCTGGGCAGTGGGTCGCATGTCGATGTGTTCCGGTTTTACCCTCTAGTAGGGCTGGGGAATGGGTCACCCGTCAATTTATTCCAGGTCTACCCTCCAGCAGGGCTGGGCAGTGGGTCACCTGTCGACATGTTCCGGGTTTACCCTCTAGCTGGGCTGGGAAGTGGGTCACCCGTCGATTTATTGCAGGCCTACACTCCAGCCGGGCTGGGCAGCGGGTCGCCTGATGATGTACTAGGTTATACCCTCCAGCGGGGCTCGGGAGTGGGTCACCAGCTAATGTTTCAGACTCAGCCCTTCTCATGCGGCTAGTCGGTGAATTTTTCCTCCGTGACTACCGGAGTGGGACCTTGATTGTTCATATCCGTGGGGTTTCAGTTTTTAATGTTACCTAAGGACCCACGAGGAAGAGGGTTACTTTTCCCACTGAGACGCGTCCTTGAGACGCGACCTAAAACCGTCCGGGTGATTCAGTTCCACCCAAAGCGGATACTATTTAAGTGCGGGGATTGAACCCCTCTGACTTGGGTTTCCCAGGGGGACGAGACGAGATGCTGGGCTGCGAGGATGGATTTACATGGAACTGATGGTGATTTATCCAGGGCTGAGCCTGGAGATGGAGATCCCCCTTACACACTCTTTTGGGTTTCTTGTTGAGCATATATATATATATATATATATATATATAATTAATTGGACCCTACTTTCGTTCCCACTCCCTAGAGTCCATGCCTACTTATCTCTGTCAGGTGGAGCTGTACTCTCTTTACTAAACTTTTCTACTATTCTTGTTAGTCTACTAATCTCCTCTTTAGTGCCTTCATTGTTGCTCCCTCGAGCTTTCGAGGCATCCTACTATGTATCCTTATACTCACCCCTGCTTGGTCTTTGCCCGTACCTGGTGTACCCTTGCAGACAACGGACATGTCGAGCGTGACTACGGAGGAGCGTAGAGGTCACAACAGTTGGAGCAGCGTACCACGGTCGTTCTAGAGTATTCAGGTGGGAGTCTATCCAGTCATCTTCTTTTTTTCACCTATTGTCGGGTTGTGGAATCTTTGTGGTTGGGCGTGGGTTTTACCTTTTTAATATTTAGTATTCTTGTCAGTACTTCCAGCAGTTCACTTACTCTTTTTAGTTATTAATGCATGAATATGGTTGGGGTATAGCTGTCTATATTTTGGTTTCCTTTTTTACTCTGCACTATTGCGTCGTGTGGGTTGTGTGTGCGTGAGTACAGGTACTTAGGCGAAGGCCTCCCCAAGATTGTTACGCCTTCGGCGCTGGTCTCCAGCCTCTAGCCTATGGAGGCAGGCTTGAGGTAGTTGCGGCTCAAGACTGGTAGGGTCGGGTCCTGACAAAGTGGTATCAAATGTGGTTCGTTCCTTGGGGCATTGTTCGGACTTCCATAAAAAGTAATTGGTTGGGTTTTAGGGAAATTATGTTGACGTGTCTCGAGAGCAGCTCTCAGGCCAGGGAGTCCAGTAATGGTACGGGCGACCGATGTATCCATTCACCAGGACCCTGATAGCCTTCTTGTCGACTCGGCATGTTGAGACTTGTTGCAGGGAATTTTGAAACATGCATCTCGTAAGAATGAGTCTTTGACCATATTTGTTTGAGTAATCTCCCCATTGTTATTACTGTTATGTATATATATGCTCATCTGATCGTGGTATCCATTGATGATTTTCCGGATGCCCCCACGAGGGCAGCCAGCCAGGTAACCCTCTCCAGCTCATGACGACGATCTGGCTAGTGATGAGGTGTCAGTTCAGGGACCCTCATGTGATCCCCTTCCACACAGTGCTTCAGCAGAATCCCCTGCACCTGAGGAGCGGCATTAGTAACAGCAGCTCAGGTCGAGGTTGCACGCAGACTGAGCGCGCTTCGAGACTTCCATCATAAGAGGCTGCCGAGGTTCTATGGGGACCCGGATCCCCAGGTGGCGGAGGATTGGCTTGAGTCAGTGGCATGACTCTTCAGGCTTGTACAGACCCCAACATACCAGATGGTGGCGCTAGCTTCTATTCTTTTCCTTGGAACAGTCGGGCGATGGTGGGATCCGGTGATGCAGAACCATGACAAGTCATCCCTCACATGGGATGGCTTCCAGCAGCTTTTTCGGGAGGAGTACTCCCCCTCGTGTTTGCGCTTCATTCGGATCCAGGAGATTGTGGAGCTGAAGTAGAAAGGGATTTCCGTGTCCCAATACTCGGCCCGGTTCACTGATCTTACGCGCTACTCATAGGACATGATCCGCGACAGCTACTTCCGGGCATGGAAGTTCGAGTAGGGTCTTCGCAGGGAGATCCGAGCTAGCGTGGTGCCCTTGTGCATCCCCACTTATGTCGGGGTGTTGGAGAGGGATCTTGTGACCGAGAGATTCCTAGTAGAGGGGCGCCATATAACAGGACATAGAAGTGGCCATTTTAGAGCAGATTCTTCTGCAGGCAGACGACAGAGGGCTGGGCCTCAGATGAGGAGGTCCTCCCATGAGAAGACCCAGGGCCAGGGTCGCACACCGCAGTGGCGCCGTTGGGCACCATGGAAGACATGGGAGAGCCGATGCTATTCTTGTGATGGATTGGGTCACCAAGCAAGGGATTGCCCGACGATGTGTACAGATCAGACGTGGCAGTCAACGGGTGCACCACAAAGGTAGAGGCAGCGCCGTGACCAGGGAAGACCTAGGCGAGGACCCGACAGTCCTCAGGGAGGCGGAATAGGAAGTGCGGCAGGACCGGGAGGTGGGGGACGACGTTTCGATTTTCCCCCACTGCCACCACCAGGCAGTCCACGCCAGGATTAGGGAGCTGGTGGTTGGGGTCACGGTCAGCTTCAAGCCATGGGTGTTCAAGACCCTGCAGCGCACGAGATGGTCCGAGGTACGCATTGTGTTTACTCCACACTTGCTTCAGTTCTAGTAGACACAGGAACCAACCATTCCTTTATATCACTACTGTTGGTACGCGAGTTGGGGATTCCAGTAGAGGCGCTGACACCTTCACTTAGCCTTGAGGTTCCTACGGGAAGTGCCTCATTGGTGACTTTTATCTACAAACAGTGCGAACTGTCGTTCAGGGGAGGGAGTTTCATGTGGAACTTGCTCGTCATCACGATAGAACCTTACGATTTCATCTTGGGTTTGGATTGGCTTTCTATGGTTCACGCTCAGATCGACTGTCGTCACATATGAGCCAGAGGAGAGTTTTCTGATGGGACGAGGTTCACCATCCTTGGTGAACAAGACCTCATGGCAGAGCAGATGTGTACTCTGAGTAGGAGACCCTGACCTTTTTCGCACCTGTTGGTGAGCATGGACGTCAGATAAGTGGACACTATAAGCACTTGGATCCCTACCGTGGTAGAGGACTACATGGAAGACTTTCCCAAGGATGTTCTGAGACTACCTTCGAGGCGAGAGATGGAGTTCTTCATTGACTTGCAGCCGGGGAGTGCTCCGATATCTTGTGCATCATATCGGATGGTACCCATAGAGCTTCAAGATCTATGAATTCAGTTGGATGACCTTCGTGAGAAGGGATTCATCAGGCCTAGTGTGTCCCCCTGGGCAGCTCCAGTTCTATTTGTGAAAAAGGCAGATGGGAGTGTATGTCTTTGTGTGGATTATCGTCGCCTGAATCAGGCCACGATAAAGAACAAGTACCCTTTGCCGAGGATCGACTACCTCTTTGACCAGTTTTGAGGTGCGAAGTGATTCTTGAAGAACGATCTTCGATCTGGCTATCAACGGTTGTTGGTTCATGAGGCTGATATTCCGAAGCTGGCCTTCTATTGTCGATATGGGAACTACGAGTTTCTGGTGATTCCCTTTGGTGTGACAAATGCCCCTGCCGTCTTCATGGATTTGATGAACCAGATTTTCCTACCGTAGATGGACTGGTTTGTGGTTGTCTTTGTTGACGACATACTCATTTACTCGGCGACAGAGGAGGAGCACGCAGAGCATTTGAGGATGGTCCTAGATTTACATCAGGAGCACCAGTTTTAAGGGAAGCTCTCGAAGTGCCAGTTCTAGATTCACGAGGTTCACTTTTTGGGGCACGTCATTATGGAACATGGTTTGGCTATAGATCCCACAATGATAGAAGTAGTGATTGCTTGGGAGCCACCCAATAATGTGTTTGAGGTGTGGAGTTTCCTTGGGTTGGCAGGGTACTACAGGAGGTCTGTGGAGGACTTCTCTAAGATTGCTGCACCTTTGACCATATTGATATATAAGTGGAGACCGTTTACCTGGAATGATCAGTGCCAGCAGGCCATCGAGGAGTTGAGGCAGAGGCGGACTAGTGCACCAATGTTGAGGCTGCTAGAGGAGGGTGTTGAGTTTGTCGTATATTGTGATGCTTCAGAAGTTGGGCTCGGGTGCGTGCTGATGCATCAGCGAGCAGTGATTACATACGGGTCGAGGCAGTTGAGGCCCCATGAGAAGAATTATGCGACTCACGATTTGGAGCTGCCAGCGGTAGTCTTCGCCTTGAGGATATGTAGACACTACCTTTTGGGTGAGCGTTTTTTGGTCTACTCAGATCACCAGAGCCTGAAGTATATCTTCACTCAGGGGGATTTTAACCTGAGGCAGAGGCGCTGGCTAGATTTTCTGCCAGACTATGATTTAGAGATAGTCTACATTGCAGGGAAGGGCAACGTAGTAGCAGATACCCTTAGCAGGAAGTCCCAGGCTCACCTAGTGCGGGAAGCTTCAGAGCAGTTGGCTTCCCTTCGGCTGAACTTGGTGGAGCAGGAGGGTACAACTTTTCTACAGTCGATATTGTTAACTCCTTCGCTCCTTGAGCATGTGAGAGAGTCACAGCTGGGAGATGTTGATAGAGCAATACTGCGTGATCAGATATCCATGAGCAACACACTCGATGGGTATTATGAAGGATGGAATCACGAGATCCTGTTTCAGGGGTGAGTTGTAGTACCAGTGGAGATGCGAGAGGTGGTGATGCGAGAGTTTAACAGTTCTCCCTTGGCCGTACATCCCGATGTGGTGAAGATGTACAGAGTCCTTCGATGGCAGTTTTGGTGATCTGGCATGAAGCGAAGCATAGCCGACTTCATTTTTCAGTGTCTTACCTATCAGTAGGTGAAGGTAGAGCACCAGGTTCCAGCAGGGTTGTTGCAGCCCCTTGATATCACAGAGTGGAAGTGGGATAGCGTATCTATGGATTTCGTCACAGGGATTCCACGCACAACGAAGGGCCAGGACTCCATTTGGGTGATAGTGGACCGACTCACGAAGTCGGTGCACTTCCTTGCTATCAGGGAGCAGATCTCGGTGGAGATTCTGGGACATTTATATGTTCGGGAGATTGTCTGTCTTCATGGAATACCCTCAATGATAGTCTCCGACCATGACGCGTGGTTTACATCACGGTTATGGCGAGGCCTGTAGGATGCATTCGGGACTCAGTTGCAGATGAGTACAGCTTTTCACCCCCAGACTGACGGGCATACCAAGCGCACTATCCAGGTGTTAGAGGATATGCTCAGGGCATGCGTGTTAGACTTTTCCCGGAGATGGGATGATCTACTGCACTTGGTAGAGTTTGCATATAACAATAGTTACCACTCTACTATTGGCATGGCACCTTTCGAGGCCATCTACGGGAGACCCTGCAGGTCACCCTTATGCTGGGCAGAGGTTGGGAAGACCTCCCTCGTGGGCCCATAGTTGGTGCAGGTGACGACGGAGAAGGTGCAGGTCATTCGTGAGTGGATGAGAACGGATCAGAGTAGACAGAAGTCCTATACAGACTGGCATCGCAGGCCCTTGGAGTTTGATCAGGGAGACCATGTCTTTTTGAGAGTCTCCCCATGGCGTGGAAAATGATGGTTCGACTGGGGAGGCAAGCTGTCCCCAAGGTTCATTGGGCCCTTTGAGATCGTGTGCCGGGTTGGTGAGGTTTCCTACCATATCGCTCTACCCCCGCGACTGGGGAGAGTACATGACGTCTTCCACGTGTCCCAGCTGAGGAAATATGTGCACGACCCCACACAGGTCATCGACTGGGGAGAGTTGGAAATTGAAGACGGAGCCACCTTTGCGGAGAACCCGGTGGATATTGAGGACCGATAAGAGCATAATCTGCACGGACGGGAAATTCTTCTAGTTTGTGTGTTGTGGCAGCATGGAAGGGTGCAGGAGATCACCTGGGAGGGGGAGAGCTAGATGTGGTCTTAGTACCCCGAGCTGTTTTTGCAGTTTTTTTTAGGGATGAAAAACTTGAAGGAGGGAATGATGTAAGAACCTCGATTTTGAGCTTGTAATACATTGAAATTCTCTGGATATGATTCCAGAGCAGGGTGTTCTGACGATGTGCGACTCCGAGCCCCGGTGTAGCCGGAATTGATTTTGGCATGAGTTCACACTGGGTGGGCTAAATAAATATAATAACTCCAAAATGGTATCTCGGACGGAAAAACCAAGGGCATCGTTGAGTCCAGAACGTGCCGTTTACCCTAGGAGGGGTATAATTTTCACGAGCGCGGACCAACCTTGAAAAATTCCCCAGGGGCATTTTTGAAATTTGGCGGTCACGGGTGTCAAATTTTATAACTCTTGAATGAAGGCTTGGATTAAAATTTCGAGGCCACCATTGTGCTCAGGGCATGGCGTTTACCCTAAGGGAGGCTTAATCCCGGCCCCGACGAAAGTTCGGCTACGGGCCGACAAGCGGGTGGTTAAGTTTGTTTTATTATTTAAACACACCACCCACCCTCTTCACCCCTCCTTGGACACTCTTCTCTGGCGCAAGGGCTCTCAACAAACTTCCACCCTCTCCTCCATCACTCTGGTAAGGAAAGGCGGCTCCAGCATCCCGATCGTGATGCGTCGGGCAAAGCCCCTTGAGGTAGGCTATTGTTTATCTTCTTTTATTCCCACAATCTTCAATTTAATTTAGTCACATCGAATTGTTGTCTGATCGTTGAGAAAAGCCCCTAGTTTCGTAGGGCTCGATTTTATCTTCACAACAATCTTTTTGGATCAATTTTTGGAGCCCCGGGGTGCCTGGGGTGGCCCTAGGAAGTTTTCCAGCCAAATACCCCATATTTCTGGTGGATCCAGGGTGGTACGATGACTCATGGCGGCGACGGCGAGCTCCGACACGGTGGCGCAGGCGGCGGCTCCGACTCCAGGAGGTGGCGTGGCTCGCAGGCAGCGGGCTCCAGCTCCAAGTGGTGGCGCGGCTTGCAGGCGGTGGTGTGGTGCTTCAAACGGGCGGCGACGGTCGTCCGGGTAGACAGGGGTCGCGGCGCGACCCCTCGGTGGGGAACGAGACCCGCCGGAAGCGGGTCTCCGCGTAGACCAAGGACCAGCCACGGGGGTCGGTCAGCTAAAGCAGGGATCAAGGGTCCGCGGCCGGCCCATGCGGAAAAGCTGCGGGCTTGCGCAGTGAGCTGGGCCAGCTCAGGCCAGGTGGACCGGCCGGCGAGGCCGGGTGGACCGGCCGGCGAGGCCCGTCCAGCCCAAGGGACTTGTCCCCTCTGGCTTCGGACACCCGTAAATATCGCTACGGGTGTCCGTTTTACATGCCGTTTGCGGCAGGGTAATCTTTGTCTCGAGGAGTATGTTTTGAGGTGGTTTCAAGGATTTTTAATTCCCGGAACGGGAGCTCGGTGGCGCATCACACGCGTTAAGTGCTACACCAGGAATCTTGTTTTGGTTTGCACGGACACATCCGATTTCCGATTTGAGCATCGTCAGCGGCGGTACGACCCTGGCGTCAAGGCGGAGACTTCTAGTATTGTTTCAGGCGTTGAAGTGGGAGTTGAGACATGGGCCCTATGGGCCGTCTTGATGATGTGTGCTGCGTTTTTGCGCCTTTTTCACCAAACGTCCATTAGGGGCATATTAGTAGTCGTTTCTGTGTGTTTTTCCGAGAGCATCATGATGGCACAGTTCACCCAACGAGTATCAGAGCTGGGGTGCGGGCCCACACAGGCCGGCAACGGTGAATACTACCATATTCATCGGTTGTCCGTTTTGGGCGACTAAGTAGTCTATCTCGCGTGTTTTTCCGCGATAAATGCAACGGTGCAACCCATTTGGGCATGTTGATCCTCCTTCGAGGACATGTTAGCATGGGGTGGAGATCTTATTTTTACACACTCCAAACCAATGGACGGTGGAGTTGATAGTGAAACCTGGTGATGTCAGTAGCAATGTAGAGCTAACAGGATGATTTCGGGTTTACCCTCTAGCAAGGCTGGGCCGTGGGTCACCCGTCGTATTGTTCCAGGTCTACCCTCTAGCAGGGCTGGCCAGTGGGTCACCTGTCGACATGTTCCAGGTTTACCCTCCAGTAGGGATGGGTAGTGGGTCACCCGTCGATTTATTCCAGGTCTACCCTCCAGCAGGGCTGGGCAGTGGGTCGCCTGTCGACGTGTTCCAGGTTTACCATCCAGTAGGGCTGGGCAGTGGGTCACCCGTCGATTTATTCCAGGTCTACCCTTCAGTCGGTCTAGGAAGTGGGTCGCCAGATGATGTTCTAGGGTTTACCCTCCAGTGGGACTGGGTAGTGAGTCAGCCACTGATGTTTCAGACTCATCCCTTCTCATGCGGCTAGTCGGTGACTTTTTCCTCCGTGACTACCGGAGGGGGACCTTGATTGTGAGGATCAGTGGAGTGTTAGTTTTTAACATTACCTAAGGACCCACGAGGAAGAGGGGTACTTTTCCCACTAAGACGCGTCCTTGAGACGCGACCTAAAACCATGCGGGCGAGTCAGTGTCGCCCAAAGTGGATAGTATTGAAGTGCGGTGATTGAACCCCTCTAACTTGGGTTTTCTAGGGGGATGAGACGAGATGCTGGGCTATGAGGATGGATTTACTTGGAAATGATGGTGACTTATCCTGGGCTGAGCTTGGAGATGGATATCCCCCGTACACACTCTTTTGGGTTTCTTGTTGAGCATATATATATATATCTATCTATCTATCTATAATTGGACCCTACTTTCTTTCCCACTCCTTGGGGTCCGTGCCTACTTATCTCTGTCAGGTGGATTTGTACTCTCTTTACTAAACTTTTCGACTGTTCTTGTTAGTCTACTTCTCACCTCTTTAGTGCCTTCTTTGTTTCTCCCTCGAGCTTTCGGGGCATCCTACTTAGTATCCTTATACTCACCCTGCTTGGGCTTTGCCCGTACCTAGTGTTCCCTTGCAGATGACGGACAGGTTGATCATGACTACGGAGGAGTATAGAGGTCACAACAGTTGGAGCAGCATACCGCGGTCGTGCAATAGTATTCAGGTGGGAGTCTATCTAGTCGTCTTCTTTTTTTCACCTGTTTTCGGGTTGTGGCATCTTTGTGGTTGGGCGTGGGTTTTCCCTTTTTACTTTTCAGTCTACGTGTCAGTATTTCCAGCACTTTATTTACTCTTTTTAGTTGTTGATGTGTGACTCTGGTTGGGGTATAGCTGCCTATCTTTTGGTTTACTTTATACTCTGCACTACTGTATCATGTGGGTTGTGTGTGCGTGTGTATAGGTAATTAGGTGAAGGCCTCCCCGAGATTGTTACGCTTTCAGCGCTAGTCGACAGCCTCTAGCCTATGGAGGCGGGCTTGAGGTAGTTTTGGATCGGGACCGGTAGGGTCGGGTCATGACACTAAACTACCAACAATAAGAGATGTGGTACTCACCAGATTAAAAAATGACTATGGAAAGTTGGACAAAAGTCGAGTCCCAACTCACTAAACATAATTTTTTTTATGGTTTAGGTAATATTGGGCAATAAAAAAGACAAAAGATACAAAGTTTGTGGGATTTTCTGTATAAACCCAGCAATAATAAAACTATTTTCACTAGACCCCATGGCTTAATAAAAAATTACTGCATCCTTACAAACTTGATGTAGCTCTAAATCTAACCAAATGAAGTTGGAATTCATCATTGTTCCCAACTATTACCTTAGAACAAGATTGTTTTCATTTTGAACCAATAAAATTCTAGGGGCATTGTAGACACCATGAAATGTTTTCCATGCACTTGTCTGTAATTCAAGAAGTATTTCCATGTGACACAACTCAAAAAGATCACAACAAGGCTTGAAAAGTTTGTAGTGCGACTGTGCATTTTTCATGGGGGTCAATGATGGTTGTAAGGGCACCAGCCTGAAGGGCAGGGATGGTATCCCGACACTGAACCCAAGTAGGTGTGTGGGGCGCCACCCCCACCGTATGGAACAATAAATTTGGATATGTACCTAAAGAGTCACCCAAGGTAACTTCGCATAAATACATGCCTGCCACCATACTGGAGCCGAATGAAACAATAATTTTGGCTAAGTCCTCAAAGTGGCGCCCTATTCTAGAAAAAACATCGTCAGTGTGAAAGGTACTTGAGCACCCAATTTTTGCATGCAAGCCACTTGCACGCCCAATATCCTTTCACCCAGGGTCCTATTTTTTCCTATAAATATACCCTTGGGGCCTTCATTTGTTGAGACGAATTTCCCTGAATCCCAGTTGTTGCTCTATTCTCTCTAGTGATTTTCCCAAGTCTACCTATACTTACAAAGTAGTTCTTCAACACCTTGAGAGAAGGATTTAAGGGAGGATAATTGCACTGATGTCCTTTTTGTTTTTGAAAACCATAACACTTGCATGCCTAAAGCACCCAACCTCCCTATATCAAAAACACTTGAGTTCCACCTATTCCTATCATAGGAACTTGAGCACCCCACTTCTTGGAACACCTATGAATACTCTAAAAGTATTGAGCCAAGTCTCACCTAAGTATTACCATATAGGTTGTTCATCGCTTAAGTGAATATCAGGTCTCCCAAGTCTAATTGCATGCCCATACTTGCACGACCTTATCCACTTGGGCACACTTATTTGATTCACTTACTCTATTAAGTCTAAAATCCATCATGCCCTCTTCGAAGCCATTCATGGAAAGGTTTATTTTTCATTGGAACCCTTGTTTGAAAGAGATTCTATTGATACCTTCACCAAAACCCCCGATTTCTCAACCATTTAGGAAAGACACATCATCACATCTCTTATTTTTCTTTGTATATCCACAGTGACAATTTTCCCATATTTTTTCACAATGGGGTTATGGTTCATAGAGTGTTTGTGGGTTTGTATATCCATAGTCACATGGAACTTTCTCCTAGAAACTGTGTTGGTATGTTCCCTGTTTGGAGGAGGGTTTGGGTCCTAACACCTTTTTTCACAAATAGATAACCTGGAACCTTAGATCTCTAGTAGGGAAGGTACGTTCCACACATACTTTTATTTCTTTTGAACAAAAGAGAAGTCTCCCTCACCGACCATGATCAATTTTAGGGTAACCATCCTTGCGTAAGCCCCTAGCTTTTATTTTAGGATGTAGCATCATTTATCCTCCTCACTTCTTTAGTGCCAAAGATCAGAGGGGAGAAGTGTACATAGACTTTCGTTACCCATTACCTCTCCCCTTCAACTTTTTCCCCAAGGAAATCCATCCTAGTGTAATCCCATAACCTTCATCTCTTCTTCCTTTCATTGGACCCTTGTCCAATGTAAAGACAATAGAGGGAGGGCTCGTTGCCTCTCCCTCTTCCCGGAACACCTTTCCATCATCCACCATCATGACCATAGGCTCACCCTCATCCACTAGCAGAGGAGGAAGAGTGAGTGTCGTTGTTGAATCATTCACATCCTCTTGTTTCTCACACTGAGCATGACTCATGTGGGATTATATATTCGTGATGATTACAACATTTTCACAAGTACCCACAATGAATGAACTAATAGAACTTTGATTCCCACCGTGATTAGAAAATGTTGGAAGCCTTATCCGGGCCAGAGCTCACTGGATATCTTCTTTAGGAATCCAATCATAATTCCCTTAATCTGGGCATCCTCATTAAGTATAAAACCCAAATTAAACACCCAAATAGTCGTGGAATTCTTTTTCAAGAACTAATCCCAAACTCCTTTCTCTCAAAGGACTATACTCTCATATGAGATTCATCGAACTACATGGGATTTGATTCTCATCCACATGGGATATGTAGGAAGCCTCCTTGACGTTCTAACAAAACATTTCAAATTAACCCTTTTTTTCTTGGAATATATTCCCAACATAGTATAATAAAACTTGGAAACCCATATCCTTTCCATGTTCATTTGGTGGATTCGGCATAAGTACCACACAAAACATCAACTAAACACTTTTCTCTTAGATGTCCTTACCACGTGACATTAAATAGTATGGTAGGTCTTTATCACATGACCTTAAATGGTATGATGTGTCTCATTAAGTGGCACTGAACTACAAGGGTTATGATTCTGTTCACAAGGATATGTATGTATCCCATTTTATGGGTACTATCACAAAATCAAAACAGGCCTTCTTCTCCTTGGATGAAAAAAATTCAAGAGTTCCCTGTTGAGTGACTTAAAAACTAGTATCATCATAATGATGATTAAAGGAATATATAAATAGTATTTTAGAGGATACAGTTGATGGAGAACCTCAAATACATATAGATATCTCTATTAATGAATAACAATGAATACATACCAATGATTCAAAATTTTACACATGTTAATAAGTGATTGAAAATTATAGGGGAAAATTATGTTATACTTGATGAATTAATAAGGATTCATGAAAATATCTTAAATTTACAAAGAGAGTCTTGGAGTAGAAAATAATTTACCCCCAAAAGGGTGTGGTGAGTCCGAACTCCCATCCTCTCAACCAATGTACATTTCTATGTATCGTAAAGTTCAAACATAACGAATGTCTGACTTTGGAAAGAAAGTCCCATTTGGATAAAAAAAATATTGGAAGTTGCTAGTTCCATGAATAAATCCAATGAAAACCGCATAGAAGAACTGATTCTTAAAACTAAAACACACGTTTCAAGGAACTATGAGAGAACTATATACAACATACTTATCACAATTAGGTTCTAAATAGATAATGGGAGAAGAGATCAGGATGGAGTATAATAATAAGAGGATACAATAGAAAAAAATTGAAACATACTTTAAAGAGATCCATCATGAAAAAAAGGAAAAAATACAATAGGAGATGCTTCTAGAGGAAGGGGGAATTTTAGTTAGATCCTAATAGAGATTAATAGGTGATTAGAATTATAACAAAAAAGGTTCAATATTCAAATTAATGCATTTTAAAAGTTTGGATCAAGGCAACTGATTAGGATGAATTTTTAGAAAACAATACACAAAATAGATTTGGCCTCTTTACTATAAACAATTGGGTGAATGGATTCCTGGAGATGTGCCACACGGTTTGGGAAAACCATTATCAAACCATGTGACACCCCTAAATAACCATCCAAACCCCAATGCAATCTCCATGGTGAGTTGCATGGTTGGAATAACCATGTTTTGTAACAAACGAACTTGGGACGACTTGACACGTCACCTTATATGGATCAAAATAAGGCCTTAAGTCCACCTACCTAAATTCTAGAGGCTACTGACTAGTAGTGAGGGTCTAACAAGTATAGTTGGGAGACTATATCCTCTAGTTAGAGAAAAATAATATTGAAAATAACTGTTATATGTAAAAATGGGTAAACATTAGATTACATATAATAAGTAAATGGTATATAATAATGCTATAATAAATGGAATGCAACATATAGTCATATAAAATCTGAGCATGAAAAACAAACATCAGCTGTGTTCACCCTAGGATGAACCCATATACAAAATAAAGAAATAAAAAAAAATTGTAGGATCTATTACCAACACTGATCCAAACCACAAACCTGATAACCATGACGCTTTAGATTCATTATCCCAATCCTAATAATTCACATGACCGCTTCCATATGATTAAGAAACTCTAGGCCTCAGTCCCATTTACTAGGTAACCAATGATCCAACTTGAAAGTAGATATCAGGTTTTCATATACACCGAGGTGAGTATATATGAGGTGAGAAATAAATCTTAGTAGGCCACCCCAATTGGTGAATGTCCAAATCTATTAATAAGTGAATTCACACATGATATTCTTATCCAATTCAAAACTAATAATACTTGTCATGAAACAAAATATATATAAAATAACTGGCATAAGAAAAGGAAAACAACTAATTGTGGGTTCTAGCCTCACACTAGAGGTAAATCTACCTCAGTTCTGGCCCCCTATAGTAGATTTATATCACCCAAGTCACAATTACACATCAAAACTAACGCATCCACTATATATAAAATGGATCTCCAAGATTTATAAATGATACATTCATGAATTCCAAACCCATCGGTGTAACTATAGATATCCACTCAAAAAAGGGAATCTGTAGGGCTCTAGGACTCTAAGATAATGGTATGAACTAGGGATAGGAACATATAGGTCTAAAAAACTAGATAAACTATCAGTCCCATAAGTACTGTAGAAAAAAATACTGCACTAACTATAGAAGGAACAAGGGTTTATCCATACACAACCCCAGGAGAATAAAAACATCCTCAAGCCGCAAGAGAACTCATGCATTAACAATACAAAAACCCCACTCAGTGAGTTCGTTGAAACATCACAGGCTCGTATCTAATATAGTATGAGTGCCACTCTAAACTAGATTAGTGTTTCACTCATTTGGATCACCCATTAGCCCCCTAGTCTTATCCAACCACAACCAACTAGTGAGGGAGTGAAACAAATCACAACTCCGGGCCAATTCCTGATCTAAGGTATCCCAATGGTATCCTCATCAAACTACAGTCATGAGAAGAAAATACCACAAATTTCACAGCCAAAGGGAAACCAAACATGGGATGATCCAACCTCAAGAATACCATCCAAAAAACAAAACTAGCAATAATTATCCACTCTTATCCAAAACGAACTGGGATCTCATGGTCCCCCATATCACAATATCCAATAAAAACGCACCACATGATCTCAATGACCCACCTCAAGTTCAAACCAAAACTCAGGGCTCCCTCAATCCTCGAGGTCATATAAAAAATGTACATCAAACTAGGGAGTCCCTTTCTTTATCCAAGATCTTGGTCTATGTAAAAAAAACATCTTCAAATAGACAAAAGGCCACAAAAAGTAGGGCATCCTATGAGGGGTTCCTCTAGCTCATCCAAATGTACGTGAAATGCCTAGTGCAGAAGCAATCCAAATAACCCTCAGTGGACTCAAAATGATCCATGGTCAACAATTCACCCAATAGGGACATGTTAAAGAAAGTAACTCCTATAAGGGACTTCACAATATTCTTCATGACCACCTAAAAAAAGGACCCTACCAAGGGTCATTGGAACAATAAAAACCATGGGGGAAATCACATATAGAAATAACACATCCACCCACCCCAATATAAAACCCATATATAGGTACCAACTCACCCAAAAAGGTTTTTAAAAAACACCATCCCACTCCAGTATCCTAAAAAGATGACATCAGTAAGCACAAATCAATCGATTCATAAACAAACCTCTAGGGAATTCTATAGATTCCTTCAGACTCATCTCAATATCTCAACAAAACATGAACATAACTTTCATCCCATAGAGTTAACCCATCCCAAAGTATCTAATAACTATTATCTCATCAATCCCAATAGCTAACCCAAACTACTCTAAACTTGAGCAATTGGTCTCATCATACAGTGAAAAACCAAGATGTCCTTAGAGATACCATATGTTTTCTTCTTCCATTATCCATCCAAATAACCTCCAATATATCAAAATGTAATTCTCAATACAAGATGATCAATGATTTCACAAACCTTACATGGGCCTCACAACTGACAACCAAACCATCAGGAGGATAATGAATCCAAATCTAAACAAAATCTTCATTCTAAACTCCCTCATTAAAAAACACCAATAAGATAGACTCTAAATTTTGAAAGGATTCTAGAATCATGATATACATGTAAAAACACTAAAAATGTACTAATGATAAGTCAAATTTCAACACTAGGCTGAAAAAATAAAAAATGGGCCATGGTGGGAAAAGTACATGGCATGCTCTTGGGGTACACGGTGTGTAACCCCAAAGGTCCTTCCCGGTACATGTGCCTCATGCCCCTCTACATGTAAATTTCCAAAGTACAAGCATTGTGGTCCCAAAACACAATGTGTACCCCACCTGGTTACCTGCCCATGTACTGAGACCCCCACTCAGTATGTACAATGCATGGGTAAATGGTGTATTCCGCCTAGTAAATAGACTGTGAACCCAATCAGGGTTCCTAGTCATGTACAGCACATGGATTGGACATATACTTTTAATTTTTGTGCACATCGACATGGAATTATTCTAACTCAGGGTCTGCCCATGTACCCTACATTGAGTGTTTGGTGAAAAACTCGTTGAAGAACTCAAAGACATACTACACAAAATATACATTCAATTACATGGTGTGTGGTCCCAAAAACCCTTCTTCTAGAAATATAAAGAACTCATGGATTGTTTTCTCAAAACCAAATTCCATGTACACCGTTATTCTTAAAAAACCCTCAAAATAGACCAATCCCCCCAATCCTCCCCAATTAATAGTAGATCAACCCCATTAGGTCCCCAATAACCCATAAAAATAAATAAGACATAAAAAACTAGGATATAGTGTTTTTTGGATTAATATATACAAAATTCCTACCTTAAGGTGTAAAATTCTTAATATTTTTCCCAAACCCATGAAACATCAATATATCTGAGTCCATGCCAACAGAAACAACCTCAAATAATCATAAGGCCCCAAAAAAGCAGGACACCCTATGAGAGGTTCCTCTAGATCATCCATATATACATGACATGTCCTGTGCAGAAGAAATCTCAATGGATCTCAGTGGACTCAAACTGATCCTTGGTCAACATTGAACCTAAAAGGGACATCCAAATGAAAACCACTCCTATAAGGGAGTTCACAACATTACTCATGACCACGGAAAAAGGACCCTACCAAGGCTACTTGGAATAATCCAAACCTTGGGGAAAATCCAACATAGAAAAATCTCATCCACCCACCCCAATAGACAACCCATATATTGATACCAACTGACCCACAAGGGTATCTAAAAATACCATGCCACTAAATCATCCCCAAAAGATGATATTAAAAACCATTGATCACTCTATTAGTAAGCATTCTTATGGGGAATTCTAAAGATTCCCTCAGACTCATCTAAATAGCACACTGACACCCAAAAATTATTTCCATCCCATGGATTTATCCCATTGCAATGTCTCTAATAGCTATGGTCTCCTAAAACCCAATAGATAACCTAAACTACTCAAAACATGAGAAATTGGTCTCATCGTATACGGAAGAACCAGGATCTCCTTAGATATAAAATATGATTTATCCTTCCTATATCCATAAAAATAACCTCAAATAGGTCACCATGTCATGCTCAATATTGGGTGATCAATGATTTCACAAACATCACTCGGGCCTCACAACTCACAACCCAAACCTGCTGGGGGATAAATGATCCAAACCTAAAAGAAATCATCATTCTAAACTCTCTCAGTAGAAAAAACCAATAAGAAGGAATATAAATTCAGAAAGGATTCCATCCTCATGATCTACATAAAAAAACTCAATGTAGACTAATAAAAAGAAAAATTTCGACACTAGGGTGAAAAAAATGAAAAATGGACCAATGAAGAAAAGGTATGTGGCTTGCTCTTGGAGAACACTGTGCATAATCCCAAAGGATCTCCCCATTCATGTGACTCATGCCCCTAAACGTGTAAATTTACAATTTAAAAGTTGTTTGGGATAGATACACAATGTTTACCCCCACATGTTTACATTCGGATGTACTACAACCCCCACTCAGTATGTAAAAAAAATGAGTAAACAACGTATTCCAACTAGTACACGGAGTGTGGAACCACCCAGGTTCCTAGTTATATACCACACATGTCTTAGCTATATAAATCTAATATTCATGTTCACCTACATTAAATGAAACTGAATTAGGGTCTTCCCATGTACCCTACATGGGATGTTTGTCCGAAAACTCAGTGGCAACCTGAAAGGCATACTACACGAAACATACACCCAATTACATGTTGTATGGTCCCAAAAAACATTCTTATCAAAATATAGAGAACTCATGTCATGTGTTCTAAAAACCACATACCATGTACATATGTATTCCTGAACAAATAAATACTCAAAATAGACCACCCCACAATCCTCCCCAATTAAGCCTAGATCAACCCCACATGGTCCCCAATAACCCAAAAAAAGAATTAAAACTTAAAAAAATTAATATATAAGTATGTTTGGATTAAAATGTAAAACATGCCTACCATCAGGTGTACAATGCAAAATACACTCACCAAACCCATGCCATGCAACCGTCGAGCCTCAATCTATCTCTGAAAGAGCTCCTAGGGTGGCACCTCCTCCCATCTCTACCTATTCTATCTGTCTCCCTCTCTCTGCCAAAGAACCCAATGGGGTGGATCCCATGGGTACATACATTAAAATTAAAGGGATAAAATTAAAATATTTAAAAAAAAGAGTAAAAAATAAATGGGAAAATGAAAATAAAATAAAAAGGGACTTGGCTCGGGCTCGACCCAAACTCCCAATGCAAGGTTATTCATTTCCTTGGAAAGACCCCCCATTTCAAACTCATCTATAAATATGGAATCTCAATACAACACTAAATATAAAATATATTACTAAAAAAACATGGGCAATTAAATTAATATTGTATTAATTAAATCTTAGACACTCTATAAAAAGTCAAATGATATGGATTACCAGCAAAACAATTTCTACGGTGAACACCATATTCCTAGACCAAAGAAGTCTTCATAAAAATTATATGCGTTCATATTATAAAAAAATTATTATTTTCCACTAAAACACATTTAGGAAAAAAAATTCAAATTACCCTAGATTTTCCCAACACGTGACGACATAATGTTTAAAAAACTCCCAACCACAAAATCTTATCTCCCTCAAAAAGCCTTAGTTAACAACCAATACAAAGATCTACCCCAAGAATTAGAACAACCAATTCTATCTTGAAAATCCAATAACAGATCATACGTTAATCATAAATCTCTCCCAACATAAGAGGAATTAAATTGTGAATGATCTAATTCTCCCCAGTATAAGAGCTTACTTTTCATCACCTCACTGCCCAAACAGCAAACCACATGGCCCTTGCTACATCCATCACCAAAAAATGGGTATACATGGAAAAACCACTCACACCATAGTACCAATATGTAAACCACAATATCCACACTCAAATAACCACTTTAACAAGGCGCATGACCTCTAAAATCCTATAGTAAAATCCACCCCCCCCCCTCAAAAGGATTTCATTAAACTACTCCTGAATGAGAACTAGGTCCCAAAATAAAATTTTTAAAGTTCTAATGAAACTTGAATGACACACCCAAAGCTTCTGACAATGCTCCACATGAGGGTTAGTTTTACCAAGATAGAGCACCCTTAGTACTCTTAAAAAATAAGGCATCTTCCTCACTCCATGTTCAACCACATGACCACTCTCCCCTTGGGAATTGATCCAAAACCACCAATATATAACCACACATTCACTACTCTATAACAAAGAGTAACCAAAATTAATAAGGCCAAGGGTCCAAACCAACCTACCCTCTCAATATAGCTACAAGACATGGAGAACTCCAAATAAACCACTTTTGAAACACCAACAATCCTCATGCCTAATCAGATACTAGTGATAGAAAACCTAATTAGTCCCACTACAGAAGGAGAACCATGCCCTCCCAAGAGATCAATGAGATTAGGCACACAATCCCCAACACGTGTTTTGGGAGACAACACTCAACAAGAACAACTCCCTCCCAAGAAACAAAAACCTAAGACTTTAGGGGAACCACCACCTTAGGGAAACTATAGCTTGATTCAAATAACCCACAAGGATTCATTACCTCATCAATCCACCAATGAAGATCTGGGATCCAATGCTAACCCATAGGGGTCTATATGAATCCCTCAATGAAGGGACTACATATTTATCACTAGTGAATATCTCTCCCCAAGTTCCACAAGAACATTCATCAAGAAAAAATATATAACTATGGTCTAGTTAAGTATAATTCCACTAAGTACATATATGATAAAACACAATATTTGTATTTAATAACATATTAAACAAATGAACCTCCATTATCAGTAAAAAACAAATACAAGAATATTTCATGTGAATCCTATTTTCCTAGAATAATGCATGAATTCCTTCCTCTTTCCCAAAGGACAAGATCCAAAACCAGGAAAAACCATAAATCCATGAACTCAAGTGTTCCACACTTAGTGAAATCACAAAACTATAAAAAAATTCCAATAATAGTAATCCCATGACTTAGAAATGTGGACTTCTTATCAGAAAATGTGTTCAAAACACTACAGTTTTACATTCATCAGAAGTTATGAAACATTCCTAGAAAACCTATCTATCATATAGTCAAATTAGAAGACTAAAAAATTTGTTATACCATTTTTATCTGACAATACTAGGTTGGCCAAAAACATCGCCTGATCTAGCTCTCCACAAGGCCTCAGACATGCTTCCCTAAATATCAAATAAAGCTGAATAGAAGTGAGGGTCAAACAAGTGCGGTTGGGAGACTATAATCTCTAGGTGGAGTGCAAAAAAATATTAAATAAATAGAATACATACACTTGGTTAAACATCAGTTTACACATAATGAATAACTTAAAAATAAGAATTCTATAATAAAGGGAATGTAGCATAATAGCATAATGATTTTGATTATATAAATAATATAATAACTAGTCGTAGATAGGTCAGACCTTATATATAAAACAAACAAAATAAAAAATAAATACAGAATGCTCTACTACCAACATCGGTCCAAACCACAAACTTGGTCCCCATGATTCTTATGGTACACTAGCCAAATATTGAGACGAGTGACTCTACTGAACTAAGAAATAATTGGTCTCAACCCCATATATTATGAAAAATTTGATCCCACTTTAATTAAGAAAGTAGGTCTACATGGACACTGATCTATACATAGATGTGGTGGGAAATAAATCCCAACAAGCCACCCCTAATAGTGAAACTATAAATCTACTATCATAAAAAGTTATTTACCATGAGATATTTAGAGCATAGTTGAAACTAATAACAGCTGGTATAAAACAATAACTGCATATAATAAGGGTAAAAAAGGAAAAAACTAACTACAAGTTCCATCCTGACACCTGAGGTAAATATACCCCCTCTATGGCCCACTATAGAGGTCAGCACATGGATCAGCCAACCATAAGAAAAACATTTTTTCCTTCAGATCTACAAAGAATCACTAAGATTTCTATCTTTAATATGCCTGAATTATATACCTCATGGACTAACCATTTGTGTCCACTCTATAATGCACATATACCAACCTCTATTACTCAAGTAACATGATCTGAACTAAAAACAAGATCATCTAGTTCAACACAACTTAATAACCTGTCAGTATTGTAAATAATTTAGAACAAACCATGTGCTAGTTATAGAAATTATAATGGCGGATCCATACATAAACTCAGGAGAACAATAAAATCCATTTTCCTTAAGATTACTCATGCTTCAATTGTACACATAACCCACTCCTTGAGTGCCTTATCACATCTTAATCATGAAATAACTCTATTCTGGTTGTCCAACTAAACTAGATTGGTGTTGAACTCATCCAGATCAACCATTATCTCCCTAAACATATCTAAACATATCATACCATCGTAGAAGATAACAAGATCACAACTGAAGGCCAATACATGGTCAACAATATCCCAAGGGTCTCCTCCTCAAACTAAATTCTTAATATGACACTTCCTCAAACATCATGGTCAAAGGATAACTGAATATTGGGTGATACATCCTTGAACTCACCATCTAAACAACAAAACAAGTAGCACCAATCCACTATCATCCTACAATTATGAGGTTTTCAGGGTTCTCTGGACCTCAATGTTCAATAAACATCCACTACAAACACTTGATGACCAACCAGAAGTCAAAACCAAATCGCAGTGCTCCCATGTTCCTCAATGTCACAAAAATGTAATTTCCTACAAGAGTATCATTTTCTTCACCCATTATATCTGATCATGACCACGTAAAAATTATAAAATATACCAAATGCCACAAAAAATCATGACACCCTAACAGGGTTTCCTCTATCTCATCTAAAATAACCAGACATACCCAATGAAGAAAATACCCAAATGGACCATAGTGTCCTTGAAATGATCATTGATCAATAACTTAACCTAAAGAGGTATCCAAAATAAATGAACTCCTGTAAGGGAGTTCATAACGTTCTTCATGACCACCTAAAAATCTTGAATTTACTAGGGAACCTAGGCATATGACAAACCTCGGTGAAAATCCCATATAAGGAAAACCACAAATGTCCTACATGGAAAAAAACCATACATGGGTACTAAATCACAGACAAGGGCCCCAAAACAATACCATTCTACTCAAGCATCCCTAACATACCACATAAAAAACCACTGATCACTCAGTTAGTAACCCGTCGACTAGGGAATCCTCAAGAGTCCCTTAGACTGATCTCATCAACTCAACGATACCTGGTCACAACCACCATCCCTTGATGTCAAGCCATCCCAAAGTCTCTAACATCTCTATTCAACTAAAACTCAAGAGCTAACCTCAACTACACTATTCTTGATCAACTAGTCCCATCATGTAGTGGAATACTAAGATCTCATCACAGATACTATATAATACGAACATCTAGAATCCTTACAAAAAATAAAATATTTCATCATGGAATGCTCAAGGTAGGATAATCAATGATCTCATAAACCTTACCTGGGCCTCGCGGCACACAACCCATCCCACTAGATGATTTTTAATAAAAACCTCAAATAAATCCTCCAATTGAACTCTCAATGTTCAAAATATCATCCAAAAAGCCTCTAAATTCGAATTTCATTCCTCCATCAGGATCTATGTGAAAAAATTCTCAAAATTTTCAACTCAAATGTCTAATTTCAACACCATATAGAACAATATTAAAAAATCAATAGGGTAGGAAAAGTACATAGAAGGCACTTAGGGTTCATGGAATGTAACCCCAAATTTCCTCCTTGTCCATGTGCCCCATTCCACCCGGTGTATACTTTTCCAAAGTACATGGTGCATAGGCCCTGTACACATCATGTTCCTTCACATGGGTTCCTTCCCTTGTATCACAACTCCCACTCGACAAGTACAATGCCTGAGTACATGGAATGTTTGACCCGGTACTTCTCATTTAACCACATCCAGGGTACCAGGTCATGTACCACATAGGGATTGTCCATTTAGTCTACCTGGCCATGTACACCTATATGGTGTACAGTCTCCTTGTGGTTTGATTATATACCTTATATAACGTGTTAGGATAAAAACACGAACATACCCATAGAGGAACAATATTTTGAATGTACGCCCAATTACATGGATTTTTCTCCCCAAAACCCCTCTTCCCCAAATAAAAATAACACATGGTGGTTTTATCTGAACCACATCCTCTGTGCACATGTATTCTTCAACAAAACCCCTGAAAATCGCCGTAAACCCCCGATCCTCCCATATTAAGCCTTGATAAACCCCCATAGGGTCCCCAAAAACCTAAAAATTGGTATTAAAACATAAAAAATATTATGATATAGGTATTTTAAAAATTAAACTTAAAACGGGTCTACTTCAGAATGTAAAATTGAAAATATTTTCACCAAACCCATGCCACAAACCTACCAAGCCTTTATCTACCTCTAGACAAGCACCCCAAACAGTGAATCCTCCACCCTCTCCCTCATTTCTTCTTCTCCCACTCTTTATAAAATACTAAATTGGAGGAATCCCATAGAAAAATACATCAAAATCCAAGGGATAAAAGAAAAATTTAAAACATATAAGGATAAAATGACAATGAAAAGAATGGAAAAGGGCCCCAGGCCCGACCCTGATGTCTGATGAAAGTTTATTCCTTTCTTAAGAAACCCCACCCAATTTGGACTCAACTGCATGTATATAATCTCAATCAGATGGTACTTTTAAAATATATCATTTAATAAACATGTTCTAATAAATTTATATTTTATTAATTTATTATTATGTAAAAATTTGAATGCATAATATTTCCAAAAAACTCTGGTACTAGAGTAAACACGCATTTATAGGACCAATGCAGTGGTCAGAAATATTATATAAGATCATATCATAGAAGAAATTTCCATTTCCCCCCTGAAACACTTACATGAGAAAAATTTAATGTTTCCCATGATTTTACTAACCCGTAATGATGTGAGGCATGACATGATTAAACCATGAAATATTCATATGGATATTTATATTATACACTAGAATGTTATTATTAACTATTAACCCAAACCATATGCCTTGTTTATGTTCTACAAAAATACAATTTTTCAGTCCTTGTTTTCTAAAAACCAATAATAAAATCGAAGGGGAAAAATCAAAATAAAGAATACATGTTACTCAGATGGCGTTATAATTCCCCCCACCATGAAATCTTCCTATCCCAAGAAAGTGTGATGATTTTGAACACATAATAAGAGAAGGCCACTATTTACCCATTGAGAGTTTATTATCCCATGTCTCATGTATATACCCTCTACAATACCATAGTATATAAAATAGGGTAATTACTTTACCCCATAGTACCTATTCTCAGTGATCCAAAATCTAAATAGGGATCTCAATCACAGTGTTATTAGTCTCAAGATCAATATGATCCAATTCAATAATATGTGAAGGGTTTGATTTATAATGAACTAGCATGATCCTCCATCTAGACTGGCATCAGATCTGACCCACCACAAACCCAAAGGGAACCATTGAACCACCCCCAGGACAAGGACCAAAATCAAGGGTAACAATCATAACCATTGGGGATGTTTTCTCCCACAAGAACATAAACATAAACATCGATAAATTCAATAAAGTAAAAAATAAACGAAATATCTTATAAATCATTTCCATTCATGAAATAATATTTATAAAATGCTATAAAAATGAAAAACTAAAACTAAAATAAAATAATAGACATCCGAAGTGGCTGAAACACAACTCAAGTCAACCAATTCCATGAAACCAAAGGACAAATCCCCCATCTTCATGTGACTCTAGATTCACCACCACAAACCCAAAAAAAATCAAATTCATAAAGAATACAACAACAAATCAAACCCAATGTCCATGAACTTAAAAAAACTACATAATACATGAAGTCTACATTCATAAAAACATGAGTATGTTGGGTGTGAGATGAAGCTAGTGGGATATCACCAGGAGTCTGCTTCATTACTTTTGTAAAAGAAACCAAAAAATTATAGTTTGAAAATAATTCAAACAAATAGGTTTTTATTTCCTTTACATGAAATTGGAATAAAAACATACAACATTCACCTTACTAAATCATTCCATTTATAAAACCAATAATACATGTATTTTTCCAAAACCATCCCAATTTTAAAAAAATCAGTTGTCTTTAAATAACTTCACCTTCCAAAACAAACCCTTACATGGTTTGGAAAATTTTAAAAGAATTTATCATAAAGAATAACCTTTTGAAAAAACATCCACATTTTTACTATAAAATATTGTACACACCCAACTCAAAATTAATCAAGGAAACAATGATAACTATAAAAAAAGCTGAACAATAAAAGATTATGATGATTTTCATTAAACGGATGGAAAATACAAGTCAATTGCAAGTATAAATCACAAAAGAATAAATACATCAAAGTAAGTCCATCCAAAAAATTTGAAACAAAAAATTCAATAAATAATGAAAATCATAACATATAATACATATCATGAGGGGACACCTTGTGTAATAATAATAAAATTGTAATACATGCAAAGGTGGACCTACTTTCGCCAGGTTAATATCAACACATACAGTCAACCGAATCAATCTTATGTAATCTTATCTTTGACACCCCACTATAAAAGTATTACACATAACTAGGGGTGATTATCCATTGCATAAATATCGACTAGCCTTTCAAATTCCAAAAACATTCCAATTAGCTAACAAGGGTTCTTCACAGAATAACTAAGAGATGTGAGCCACTTTTCAAGAATTTATCATCACATGACAATAACAAGTCCCAATGATAAAACCATAATCACATCCTTCCCACTTACCAAATTTACCTTATAAATAGCTCCAACCCATAAGGGCCTTAGTAGTTCCATCACAAGCATCACTCATATGGAAAAAATTAATATCATAAAAAATCTATGGGTGTTAACAATGGCACAATCAATAATCAATCAAAATAAATTTAAAAAGTTCCAATGAGGACTTTATCTTATCTTATGTAGCATATAAATTTGGAAATCCATTTTCAAGAAATTTATAACACAAAAAAATCCTTAAGTAAATCATAATCATCAAAAATTATAATTAAACAACCCAAGAGAAACTCAATATCACTTTATAAAAAAAATCTCCTTTGGAAATAATGGAAAACATTTTTAACCCAAAAGGGAAAACCACATTGAAAACCCCATTTGGATTGAAACCCAAAGAACAAGTGTTCATATAAATGTAAACCATTATTGGAATTTTATTAAACATGTTGAAATAATAAAAACCCAATTTTTATCACGGAACAACTTAATTATGAAATTCCCTTCATCGTAAAAAATGAAAAGAAAGTTAATTTCATGAAAACATTGATAAAAAAATCTAGATAAAACAAATCATAATTATATATATTGAAAAGGAATTTATAAATCCAATCACTCAAGGAAATGTTATATTAAAGGAATTGAAATGGAAACACCTGCCTCAACCAGCCTAACCATGTCACTTTCAATGAATAGCACTGAGAGAAGCCTTAACAAAGTACATTGTACCTTGATAAACAAATTCACCAATCTAAAAAAACCATAACAAGTAAAATAATATTCACATGGAGACAATGTTTAGATAATATTGGATAGAAAGAGTGAAACCAATTAATAGAGATAATATAGATCCATTCCTTATAATTCAAGTGAAATCCTAAGATCACTCCATATCATCTTGGAGGAGATTGGATGTGGGAGAACCCAAAGATAGGCCCCACAGATGTGATAGTTCAATGGGAGGGAGCTTATGATGGAATCACAAATTAAAAATAAGATGAAAAGGAAAAAATACCACAAACAGGATAGGCTGCATGGTTTTCTTGCATGGTTTACCAAACCATGTGCAGAACGTGGATCTACCACTGCCTCAACCACCAATGGCTACATGATTGGCTCACAAAGTTCCCCGTACCATGAAAATACTATGAAATACCCTATATACACTACTCCTAAAGGTGTATGGTTTCTTATGAATCGTTTCCAAAATAGTGTTCATAGTAATGGATCCCTTGGAAAAACCTCAAAAACTAAAATTTTAACCCCAAGACACCCAAATACCAAGGGAAAAAACCAAAATATTGATAGAAATAATGTGAAATATAAAGGTGTCACAAACACCACACCATGCCAATTTCCACCCCTATAATGTCCATAACAACATCAAACAAATGGGAATTCCCCTAATAACTTCCCTTTTAGGTGGAATCAATTAATAACCTACTTTCTAAACCTCAAATTTCAGTACATAGGATATGAAAATCCATTCCTTAGAGGAACCACTTCTAGATGATTCATAATTCACCAACAAACAACTCACCAGGAGTATTATGAAGGAGACTCCTCATTGAACAAAAGTGACGAGATAAAAAATTATGGTACTAGGATATAAACTCCTATGATATTCTTTACAATCAATAATATCAAGATATCCACCAATACTTATAATAGCCTTTCAAATCCCAAACTATATCATTAGAGAAACATAGATACCACCTACTGAACATTTCTTGTTACCAGAAACAAATCACAACTAATCCCAACCAAATCGATACCAAAGATTGCTCCATAAAAATTGGAAAAATATATAGATATAGGGAATAGGTCTCCCCACCATTTTAAATTTCTATATATTGGTGAAAATATAGATAGTAATTCTTAAAAGTAAGAACATCACCAATGACACACGATTCCACTAACCAAAAAAACCATCTCCAAACACCACAATAGAGAATATGCTTGATAACAACCAAGAGGTCACTAGAACAAATCAAAAATTAAATTTACTCTTTGAAATGAGAGGGACCCCCCAATAACCACATACCTAATCATGTAATGGCATAGTTTACACTATGTTCATGAGACTACATATTGTGTAACTTAGGGATAACTCATGGAACACCCACTCATGGATATCCAAATGAATATCTTGAACTTGTAGTGCTCAATACCCATTTGTAAACTAATAATGTATCCATGTTACCATATCCCATTCCAAAGGAATCACATGTTATCCATCTAAGAAAAACTAATACATGGTTCATAGTTTAAATTAATGACAATCAACCTCCAGAATTAATGAGGCATTAAAATATCAGAAGATACAAAAATAGGGTTAAAATAAATTTCATCTAATATAGATATATTGTAAATGGTTACCACAAAGATAATAAAATACCCAAAAAAAATAAAACATTTTCAAAAAGTTTCTCTCAAATAATTTAAAAATGTAAACTCTCCAACAGAAGAAATAACGAGGACCACTAACCAGATTCAAGCTAGGTCTAAGATTTTTTATTATGATTCTAAAACTTCTCCCAAATTCATTGAATTTGACATGAATATCCACATAGAAAATATTTCTTTAGATCTAATTAACACAAAACATTAAAATTAGTATACATCCTCAACTATAAATACAATAATGGATTCTGATTTGCTAAAACAAGAATGGTTGGTTGAGAAGGAATCTTCACTTCCTTATCACATGTTGACTTACCCTTTTAATTAGAAAAATCATCTTTACTAGATCTAATTTAGATTGAAGCATCAACCATCATATATTGGCTTTTTAAAATTTTCCCAATGCTGACGGACTTACAAATGGATTACATATCTGTATTCAGGCCATACTAAATCCCTTTAAAATAACATTTAGAACGAAGTCCTTGACAAGAAACCCATTCATTATTCAATTCAAAATTTTAAAACTATGTAGAGAATGGAACTAAGATAGAAAAATGTTAAAAATATTCTTTCACTAACCCGTCACCTTAGAGGATACCTAAAAACATCATCACCTTATAAACTCTAACCACATCAAGATAGAACCACAGGATTAAGGTGGCCTTGAAATACCCCTAATATAAAGAGTCAAATGGTTGTTAATGAAAAGCAAGATTCCACCACTACTAACCCAACCATTTGAATAAGGGAATTGTGCACCTAACCTTAGATGCTTCACAAGTGTATAGAATTTCAAAAATTTATCCACCCTTGGCTATCCACTAAATAGCCACATGGGATCCTATGTCAACATATAATAGTAGAGGAAACCAATTTAAAACTCTCATGAATGATCCAAGATCTAATAAGAACCTAGAACTGCAACTCCATCATGATTTTGGGTAGAGTAAGAGACAATAAATCCAACTCTTGGATAACTAGGATAAATAACCAAGGAAATCCCTTATTGAATTGTAGATCATTTCCTAAGGTTTGATTCTAAAAATAAAAAAAATAAAACAATCAATACAACCACATTAAATTTAAAAATAAATGTAATAACAACAAACTAGAAGAACAAAAATTATAAGAAACATCAAAATTCCACGCAAGGGTAAAACATTGAAGTAAACAAATCAGAATAATAACACCCTTTTCAAATTTTTACCCAAAATATTTAGAAACATTTCACACCACACACCCAAATAATTTTCAAACTAATACAACCAAAAAATAGATTACTTTACATTAATCAATTATAAAAAGGTTAAAAAATTCATAATAATACCTCACTCAACCAAAATATGTTTTTTCATGAAGCCCAATTGCTGAATCTTAAAACACTGTTTTAAAAATTGGTTAGAAAAACATCACTATCTAGGAATTTCTACTCAATAAAGTATAAAAGATCATCATCAACCAATGAAAAATCCAAAATCCAAAAATGTATAAATAAAAAAAAATTCCAATCATTTTCCACTACACAAAGTTTGTCCACAAAATATTCTAGACTGTTTTACAACTCATTAATTTCTACTATAAGTTATCCAGAAAAATCCACATGGCCTATGCATGGTTTTATAGACTACTTCCTTAAACATGTTTCCTATAAATTCCTTCAAATTTCACTATGTAATGTTCAATTTCCTAGTATGTCTCCAGAAACCTCCATACAACTTAGAGTAACTATAAATGGAATCTAAATATCTCAAAAATAACCAAATATAGAGCCCAAAATCAAAATAAAACACCAGTCCATCCATGGAAACTCGAGATCCAACACAAGAATGAGTTATAAAATCACTTCCTTGGACTCACCGCCTAATTATCGATGGTCCTATATTCTTTATACAACTAACCACCAAATAAAAATATTGTGAATTTGAAAAACCAAGGCCCATTTTAAGAAACATTGGATTTGATACAATTTTGTAACAGACTAATCTGATCCTCCATCACGAAAAAACTCTAAATGACCTTCCACTGACAAGAGGGGTGCCCCCAATCCCCCTAGGATGAAAAAAATCATCAAGGGTAACAAGCATAACCTTTAGGGATAGATTCACCTTCAAGAACCCAATCATTAATATTAAAACATAGAATAAATATCAATATAAAATAAATATTTTAGAAAAAAATTTACCTTCAAGAAATCATATTTATACATAGAAATGAAAAACTAAAAACTAAAACTGAATGAAAAATAACAAAGGGACAATGAGGCTGAAGCACAACCTAATCCATTCGGTTGTACAAAATCAATAGAAGAAAACAACATCTCTGTGTAACTCTTGAGTCTCCAACACACACCATAAAATCATATGCTTCCTAATGAAGACATAAAAAATAAAATACTAAGGACATGACCTAAAGAAACATGCATAAGAAAAGAATAATACATAAAAACCAATTTATGTATGTAGGGTGTGAGGTGAATCCTATTAGATACCACCATGATGTAGTTTCATTCCTTTTATAAAAGATAAAAAAAATTGTTAGTTCGAAAATAATGTAAAAAAATATTTTTTCATTTAATTAAAATGAAATTGGAATAATCCAAAAATAAAACATGCAATTTCTAAAATAATTATCTTTATCAATCAGGGAATAAATATGTTTTAAAAAAAACCATTACAATTTACAAAAAATAACAACAATTTTTTTTCAATCATTATACGTTTGAAAAAATATCACTTGAATGATTTAAAAAATTTGAAAATAATTTCACATAAAGTGTATCCCTTTGAAAACAACTTAACCTTTTTTATATTAAATGAATTAAAACACCCAACTAAAAAACAAGAAAGGAAACAATGGTAACAACAATAAAAGTTGAACCGTAAAAGATCACGATGAATGAAAATAAAAAAATGGTAAATACAATTCAAAATAATAACTAAACAAAAAATATGACAATATGTCAAATCAAGTATATCCAAAAAATAAAAAACACACACATCAATAAATAATGAAACATATTACATATGATTCATATCATGAGAAAAAACCTTAGGGGCTAATGGGAAAAGTGAAAGATAAAAAATGATGGACTCATTTCTGGCATGTTAACGGTCATAAATACCATCGAATGAATCACTCTTACCCAGTATCATTGATTAAACACCACTAGTCAGGCATTACATACAAATAAGAGCAACAAGCCAATGTGTAAATATCAACTATCATTGAAACTTCCCATAACATCTCAATTTGTAGAATGGGGTTACTAATGTAATAACTAAGGTAGGTGATCCATTTTTCAAGAAAATATCATCAAATGGAAATAAAAAATCTATAGGCTAACACCATAATAACATCATCTTAAACTCCAATATTCCCAATAGAATGAAACTAAACCATAAGAACCTCATTAATAATATCAAAAACATCCATCTCAGTTATTATATTAACATCATAAAAAAATATGAATTATCAACGTAAAAAAATAGAATCAATCAATATCACTTTACAATATTCCAACCAAACCATTTTCTTATCCCATATATAATATAATGTGAAAACCCCATGCCACAGTGTTGTTTATTTTTTATTATTTTATATTGTTTTGAGTGGTTTTTAGTTTAGTCGTTCATAGGATAAAATATAATTGTTGAATTTTTTTTGGGATAAGCAAGACTAGATAACATAATTAGTACTAACTGTATATTTACCATGTATGAGGGTCTGTCATTTTGATAAATCCCTTTTTAATAGCTTTAGTATGGCCTTTCAAATTGTGTAAAGAAACCAAAAATAGTTCAGGGTCTGTTTGGTGTGGTAGGTGAGTTACAGTATTTTTCCAAACTATGCGGTTCCTTAGGAGATATTGTGTAAGGGTTTACAAGACTATGAATTGGCCAACACATGGTTGGTGCACATTTTCTTAAAATATGTGGAAATACCATGTGACATGTTCAGGTCTTAATTTGTATGGTAATTTCCCATTTTCCATAGTCTAATTAAGATGGGTTTTCCCCTCTTCTTGGTTATTCACGTCAACCAACTATTAGGAGCCAGGGAGGAGCTATATATTCTTCCTTCTCTTGATATTTTACCTCCATTTCGTGTTTTCCAAGATATTTTGAGGTATTTATCTATCTTTTTCTCTCTTATAACCTTTCCTCTCTATTATTTGTTGTTTTTGAATTCCCCTATGAACCATAGAACTCTTGTGGTTTATTTTAGGGTTTTATGTGGATCTAATTTTGTGTTCTTTTGTGTCTATGGTTTTTTGATTCCATTACTATTTGTCTGGGTATGGTTTCCATTAGAGGAGACACATTAGAAAGAGTTTCATCTTGATCCTTATCTCTTTGAGGCATGGTTTTCTAGTAAATTATTTCATTTTGGAATTAAAATTGTGGTTATTCTTTCTAAATTCATTTTTTCATAAAAGTATAAATATATTAGATATATCCTAAGTTATTTGAAACAATTTCATAATATTTTGAGCTCGACAAAAATTACTTCTCAATTAAAATCCATGTTATCATATTTGGAATGAAATGTTTAAAGGTGATATGTTTTTTAAAAAAATATTGAATGAAATTTTGAAATGGTCTTCATGTGGTTCATTGCGTTTTGAAAAGATTTTCTTTTTAAAATATTGAAAAAATACATGGAATTATATTTTTAAGTCAGTGTTTTACCTCAAGGTGATTTATAAATGGGTTCTTTAATGGATTTTAAATAGTGGTTTTAAATTTGTGTGATTTACCAATTTTGAAAGGGCCTTGATTTCTTAAATAATTTTTTTTACCGGAAATAGAAGAAATTGTGACATGTTTTGGTTTTCAAAAAAAATGATCCTTGTTTAAGGGTAGCTTTGAAATTTTTTAGTGAAGTGGGTAGTTTCATTGAACCCATCGAAAGGTTATAAATTATATTTTATGAAATGATAATGGGATTTTCATAGTGAGTATTTCTTAGTATTAAAGGATCAGTTGGAACTTTGGTTTTAAAATGATTGTTGTAATGACACATGTTGATCAGTTTTTTCCTTTTTTTTACCCCTTGGGAGGGTTATTTATCAATAGGATGTGTCTGGGATCCCATTTTTTGGGAATGTGATTGATTATTTCATGTGTGAATTTTTTATATGTATTTTCAATATTAGGTGTTAGGCGTGAGGGTATATTTTCTTATATATTGTGTATTAGACTTGGATTGGATGTTCATATTCCTCCCTTCCTTTATTGGTCATGGTAAATTGAGTACTAAGTCTAAGATATAATTTGTTACCCTAGATGGTTCACACGCCTCTATTATCCCATAAGTTTTTCTTGGTATATAGGGACACAAGGGGGTTTTTATTTCAATGAGGATTATGTGGGATTACGAGATGAATTATTTTTTAAACTTAAATGCATGACGGTAGCTAATTTGTGGGTTGGTATGATCCTATATGGTAAATTATTTTAATGTTAGTAATCCTAAGGTCAATCCCATGACACATCTGAATGGTTGGTGAGTTAATGATTAAGGGTAGTTTTACCTAGAGATTTGTTTGTATAAATTCCACTACTATTTTTTTATTTTTGTAAATTATTTGGTTTATATTGATATATTCTTTGTGATATATTGTTTCAGATTATTATTCTTGACCCATATAGGTTTGTTGGTTCGTTTTCATTGAAAAATGAGTTTTAAAAGATGTTTTCGAAACTATATTTAAATTGAAGATTCCTGATTTATTTCTATATTGGGATTTGAAAATTGTTGATTTGAGATGGCTAAGACCAATGAATTGTTCTAAATTAACTATTTAAATTTATAAACAAATTAGTTGTTTTAGGAAATGAAAAAAATGGTTTTGAAATGGATTAATCTAGTTTATTTATTTTCTAAACGTATGTATTATGTTTTTAAAAATATAGATAATAGATAAAAAGTGGATTATGTAATTATTTTGGTTTTCCATAAGTTTTATATGAAAATATTACTTAATTTTTTATCATTGAACTACCATTTATAAATTTTCTTATTAAACACATTTCCTATATTTGGAATGCTTAGTCTATTTTATCTCTATTTTTGGTGAATTGTTCCCAAAGGGATTCGTAGGATTTCTAGGCACCAGTTTCTAGCCCGTAGGGATCAATAATGTTATTCTAGACTTGTGGAAAATTATGTCATGTTTTAGGTTGAGTGGATTCTTGGGATGGTTCATTTCAAAATGGTATCATATACTAGATTCTCATTAGTATCTACGTTTTAAATCACCCATGTTATGTTGTTTGTATGTAGGGATATGCAAGAATACCCTTGTTATTTGGTGATGTAGTGGTATAAATGAGTCTAAGATTGTCGATGTTTGTGTAGTAAGGCTTGTGAGATTATAGTTATCTTTTTCTCATCTCAACCCTTAAGTTTCAAGGATTGTTGGGTTTTGTAATGTATATTCATGTCCGGTTTTAGTATTTTTTTATTAGAATTGATTTTTTATACCATTTTGCAATTTATTTTATATTAGGGATCATTCTTTGGTTTCTAGGTGTAAAAGGAGTAAAATTTCATTTGTGTGGTTGGAATTCATAGATTTGGAAACTATATTTTGCTCAGGTGGTCAAGTATTCCTACATAGTAGAGTGTGATTCTCAATTGGAACACAGTTTCCAAACTCATGTGGTTTAAGTGTCCACAACACGGTTTCTTCCCTAATTAGTTTATTTTAACTCCTATCAATTCTAGATTTCTCTATATGCCATTTTCCTATGTTGGAGGTGGATTGAGGGGTCAGTTGTTGAGATTTGGGGTTGTGGTTCATTTGAACGTTATTTTAATTCTTAATGGTGTTCTTTTTTGTTCTTGGTTTTAAAAACTCATTTTGGAAAATGAAAGGACCCAGTGAAAAGTTTAATTTCAACATGGTTTTGTGTAATGTATTAAAAAAATGGTGGTTTCCCTTGTAGGGGAATTTTGGAATGTATTTAAATTGGAAATGAAAATTATCAGGATGCATGTTTTTTGAAAACAAAATGGAATTTATGAAATTTGTTATTATAGAAAGACTTTTTTATCCAAAGTGTGATCTAATGAGGCTGTTATTTACATTAAGTTGTGTTGTCTTTGTCTTCAAGAACACACCTTTGTGTAGGGTTATTTAAAAATTCAATAGTGGGAATATGGTGACATCAAAGGAAAGGTTTCCTTTTTATTTTGAATGTTTTGTTCCTTATTTAAAGGATTTTTTTATTATTGATTTCTTGTTTGGTATATTCATTTTACTATTTTTTATAAAGCCTCAATATGCAATTTTTATGTATTTTGTTGCTATTTTTGTCCCCTATAATGTTAAAATATGTTTTTTTCATTTATGTTCCTACCTAGACTCTAATTAGAGTGGTGGAAACAAAAACATCATTAAGCTTATACCCCTTCATAGACTTCATAGATAAGTGTCTTCCTTCCTTTAGTTTTTATCTATTGTTAGTGGAAGTAGTGAGGTGATTGGAAGTGATTGAGGTGATCCTCTATTCTCTAAGGAAACATAATTATCTTCTATTGAGTGTTGTTTATGTATTTGTTGTTGGTTTTAGACATGTTTGGGAGGAATTTATAGTAAATCCTATGTCGAGGGAAGGTATATCACCAGATATTTTTAGGATGTTTTTAATTTATTGGTTATTTATTAATGTCTTGAATGTATAGAATTGTCTTCAGTATTTTTGGATACATCAGGTTGACCAATCAGTAGAGGAGTATTCCTATCACCTTTTTAATTTGGAAAAATTTACTCAATAGATGTTCTTTGAAAATTTTGAGAAAGATAAATTTTTTGATGTGGTATTTTTCAATATTTTGTTCAACTATATTGGTAACTAGTCTGAAATATATTTGGGATGTGGATAATGAGGACATTCAAATGGAAGCTGACTATTCTAGGAAGCTTGTGACAGAATGATGCCTTAGTTCCTTCCAGTGGACATAAGGATGGACCAATGAGTGAGGGGTAGGTTTAGGAAGATCCAATGATTGGATTAAGGAATCTTTGTCATAGGAATATAAGATCTCTAATATTCTCCCAATGTGAGGTTTTAGGGCATGGTAATCCCTCTTGTATCACATCTCCAAGAGTTTTCCTCCATTGTATCTGTTTGGTTAATGTTGAAATTTTTAGTAAATTCCATTATGATAAGATGTGATTGTTTTAATCCTTTTTTGGACGTGTTTCATTTGGGTACTTTTCCTTTTAAGGTTGTATTTTTAGCTTTATAAGATTTGGTTGTTGTTTTGGAATCTTATGAATGGATGACGTTTTCTTTATGGCATGTTTTTTTGTGTGGAAGCATTCACCCCACTCCTGCCCACTTGAGTGTTTCTTATGTGGTTGGTATGAGTTTTGTTTTTAGATTAATTTGTTTGGGAGAACCTTTTTTGAGAATTATTTTCATTACATTCAGTTTATTATCCATTGAGGTTCCCATTGTTAGGACATGATAAAGACCTTGGGTGAATTATGGGGTAACTAGGGCATGTGTTTTACCACAGTATTTTTGTACACTATATTGTGTTGGATGTGGATATTCAGGATTCAATATATGAGGGCGATTCAAGTTATTATCCTAGGTTATCCACATGTATCACAACATGACATGGGAGTTCATATAATATTTTTGATGATTCTTATGGTTATTCATTATTCCATTGGACAAATGAGTGCTTTTAGTTGATATTGGGTTTCTCTCATGGTAATTCAAGGTAGTGTTTTTAAGGGGTTTTCTTTTTGTTTAACCATTTTATAGGAATTATAAATTTTATAAAGGCCATTTTTTAGGAATTATTAATGGTCAAGATTCTATGTTATGTCTCCCTTGCTTCATTTTATTATTTTGAGTTATTTGTTCCAGTTGTTCCGGGTGATGTAGAGAATCTTGTAGTTGTTCAACTCATTCATTTTGAGAATATCAATTGCCGGGTTTGAGTTTGGTTTTTATTGAGTGGTTATTTTAGGATATGTTCTCTTTGGATTTTATATTTTCTCTTGACACTTCTTTTATATTTAAGATTTTTTGGGGGTAAAAAGTTGTGTTGTGGGAGTTTGTGACACCCTTATGTCATAGAGGTGTTTATTTTGTATCATTTTATCTTGTGTTGAATGGTTTAGTGTTTTGGTTGGTCTTGGGCTGAAATTTCATGTTTTGAAAGGGTTTTGGGAGAATCATAGATATCCTGCATGGTTAGTACTAACATTTTGGTTCTCATGTGGGTGGGCCTATCATTTTTAAAGATCCATTTTGAACAGATTCTTCATCGTGTTTCAAACCATGAGGTTCTCCTCAGAACCTATGTAGGGCTTAGATTTCATTAAGGCTAGGTGCATTATTTTTTCAAACTGTGTGGCACCATATGAGAAATCATTCAAGGGGTTCTTGGCCTAGGAAGTTTCCAACACATGGTTGGTGAAATATTTAGTACTTCAGGGGGCCAAATTGTGATTCATGTCTAGCTGTTTAATTTTTGAGAATTTCCAATTTTTACTCTAATAATTAAGATGTGGGTTTACACATATTCCCCCTCACTCACATTATCCAACTCCTAGGATCTAATAAAGATCTGGATCTTCTTCCTCCTCATGATTTTAACCCTCCATTAGTGATTTCCTTGACATTATGAGGTGTATATCCCTTTTTTCCTCTTTAATTCCATTAACCCTCTCTTTTTTATTTGTTTTGACTCCTCCTCCAGCACTATAGAACCCTTAGGGGAGATATTATCATTCTGGGTGAATCTAATATTGGTGTTTTTTGTGTCTAGGTTTTGTACATTCCCTTTATATCACCATGGGAATGGTCACCATTGAAGCTAACAATTTACAAAAAGCTTTGGATTGATCCTTATCTCTTTATGAAGAAGGAAATTCCAGATGAAAACTCCAATTACATTATAATAAAAATGAAATAAAAATAAATCATGTAATAAAGATCTCATACATGGTCACACAAAGAGACATTCCTCCATATAGAAAAGTAGATTACTAATAAAAAAATCAGGATCATTTCCATAATCATTGTTAGAATCATTAGTATAATCAGTGGTTTCCCACTCTAATTTTGAATTACATTTATTATGAATATAATGAATCGCTTCCTTGGATCTTTCTTACTTTGAATTGAGCTTGATCATTTATTACATTGAAGATATGATTGACACATTCCTTGGAAAATTTGAATAATCCTTTCGTAGGATTATTTTTATAGGGTTCAATGTCAACCCATCATTGATGACAATTTTACCTTTTCCATTTAAATAACATCCTTAAAATAAAATGGTTCATTGTTTCTCATAGATCAGATATGAGTGGTGTCTAATAATACAATTATCTACAATTTTTTACTTCTTTAATTCGAGACAGTACTACATTTACTAGGAAGTTTTAAAGACCTGAATACATTTTTAACCACATGATAATAATCCATGCTCTGTTGAAAACCATATCATTGGTGATTTGAAACCATTTCATGGTGTATTGATCCTGGAAATAATGTTTTATCATGAAAATTACATTTTTTACATATTTATAATGGAATGCTAAAAGGTACAAATCTATTTTTTGAAATTCATGTTTGGAGTTTTGAAATTATTTTCATGTGGTGCATTGGTGTTTGACCAAGTTTTGTTTTTCAAAGAGTACAAACTATGTTTTTGTGGGAATTTGGTTTTTTATATGAGTTTTGACCTCAAAGTTAACTGTAAAAGGGTTATTTAATGGTTTTCAATTGGTGATTTTTATGTGTGTGTGATTTTACACTTTTGAAAAGGCATTGATGTATTATTAAATGTGTTTTTATGGAAATGGAAGGCCTTGGGACATTATTTGGTTTTCTGAGAGGAAGAACCTTTTTGAAGGGTAGATTTGAAATTTTTTGTTAAGTGGGTAGTTTAACTAAACCAATCAAAAACATTAAATGGAATTTTATGAAATATCAAATGTCTAGGATTACAAATAATTTTTTCATCTTAAAGGCATGTTTTGTACATTGATTTCAAAAAATGGTATGTAATAACACCCCGTGACTTCCATATCCATTTTTTACCTGTTATGTGGATTATTTGTCACTATTTGATGTTTTTTCTCTACTTTTATGGGAGTTTTATTTTTTATTCTATGTGTGCATTTTGTTTGTAGGGATATTAATTTATTAGTATTAAGGATGAGGGTTGATTTTTTTATGCCTTGTGTGTTAGGATTGGCTTGAATATTCTTATTCCTCACATTATTTTTTTTTCATGGGAAACTATGTAAAAATTGGAATATATAATTAGTTATACTATCCGGTTAAAATGATGTTAGTATCTTATTGTTAGTTCTGGACATGAAGCTTTGGGTGGGGGTTTTCACCATAATGAGTCTAGTGTGGGCTAGTTAGATGACATGGTGTATGAAATTTAGAACATTATAGTATATATCTTGTGGGTTTATATACTCTTATAGGATTATATTCTTCCCACATTAATAATCCTAGGGTATAATCCAGGACACATTAAAATTACTGGTGAGTTATTGGCATAGGGGAGTTTGATTTTGTGATCTTTTTCATCATTTCCCCTTATTTTGTTATTTAGAACCTTATTTTGTTGATATTTATATATGTCTTGTGATATATAGTTCTTACATGTTTTTAAAGGATCGTATGGTTATATTGATTTCTATCCATGGGAAAATGAATTTTTAATTATTTTTTGAAAGCTGTTTTGAAATTAATAACTCTTGTGTGAGTTATTGATATAAATTTCAAAAAGGTTGATTTGAGATAACATTGGATGGTGAAATGTTTTACTATGACCATTAACATTCAAATAAAGAAAATAATTTTTTGGAGATATTTTAAGGGGATGTGTCATTTTTAAATAGCTTAGGGTGGTGGATTTAAAAAAAATATGTATTTAGTTTTGGAATTAAAATAGGATTGTTTGAAAGTGGATTCTTGATTTTTTTTGGGTTTTATATTAATTTTTTTGTGTGACAATATTTTTTTTCTCTTTATCTTCAAGCTAGAATTGATTAATTTCCTTATGTAACACAATTCAAATATACAAAGGGTTATTGTGAATTACTAGGATTTTGGTCTCATGCTTATATATTTTAGGTTTCATATTCCAAATTATATTTAGTTCCGATCATCTTGGGTGACATGGGGTGATTTGGGTGTATTTGATCAACCAGGGGATGCATGGAGTTTGTTAGGGCTCAAATCATTCTTGTTTGTTGTTTTTTTACCTTTACATAGTTTTGTATATGTTCTACCTAGCTATGTACTTTTGTTTTTGGATTATATTTATGTATTTTCAAATGTGATGGATCATTCTAGTTGTTTATGAACTATTTATAATGTTTATTAATTTTGGATTCTACATATATTTATTCGACTGTTAATTATATTTGTTTCTAGATAAATAATTCCAAAAGGATTACTTTGATTTCCCATCACTATTTTTCAACTTTTGTGGATCATGGAAACCCTTTGGGCGTTGTGGTGAATCAGGCCAGGTACCTGGTTTCATGGAAGCTTGATCAGGTTCACTCTATATAAATATGAAATCCCATTTAATTTTTTTTGAATCCAAACACAATACCAAAGGAAATCATAATCATCAAAAATCATAATAAAACACCCCAATAGAAACTCTATTTAAAATTATAAAACAAAAACACCTTTTGAAATAATGGAACCCTTTTTAAACCAAAAAGTAAACCCACTTTGAAAACACAATTTTTCTTAAAACCTAATTATAAAGTGCTCTTACAAATTAAAAACATTATCTAAATTTTATCAAACCTGTATAATGTATAAAAAACACATTTTTATCAAACCAGTACTTAATTATAAAATTCCCCTCATAATTATAAATTAAAACCATGTAAATTTGATGAAAACATTTATTATCCCAGACCTATATAACACAATAAATTATTATTAATATTAAAAATAAAATTATAAATCCAAGAACTCATGGTAAACTTAAATAAATGAAACTGAAATGTAAAAACCAACCTCAAATGATTTAACTATGTCACCTTCAATGAAATCCATCAAAATAATTCTTAATAAATATGTCACAACCTTTAGCGACCAATATACCCAACCTAAAATAACCATAACCAAGAAAATAGACCACCCATGTTCAATAGGGATAGAGGAGATTGGAGAGAAATATTGTAACCATGATAAAGAGAGAATAGAGACTTATAACTCTTGATCTATATAAAGAACCATCAAAGAATCATTACAAATAAACTTATAATAGGTTGGATAAAGATGTATAATCCATGTATAGGTTCCAAATATGCAAGGGTCAAATGTGTGTGGCTAGGGGTGGAGTACCCATTAAAAAAGATTTAATGTCAAAAATACCCCAAATTGTGTAGGCCCCATGGTTGTATCGTATGGTTTACTAAATTGTGTGTGCAGTATCTGTTAGCCGCTACCTCAACTCATATAGGTTACATGATTATCCCAAAATATTTCCCCAAGTTTTCATATACTGTTAATTCCCATCTATAAACTCATAGAAAAAAACTCCAAAACTCAAAATTTCAAACTCAAGACACCTCAAACCCGTGGGTGAATACAACCCCATGATCGAGAGAAAGAAAGAAATACCTTGGTGTGTCATATGACTGATAACTTTTCAGATGGAAAACATGAAACATAAAATGAATCATTATAAAATTAGATGACTATTCCAACCAATATGACAACTTTCCAATTCATCCAATGATCTCAAAGGGGCCAACAAAACTCAATGGAAACATAACCTTGTCACCCAACTAATTGTGTTCCAATTGATGTGAAACCTGAAGGAAAACCAAATCACCAACCTAAAACTATATTGGATGAAAATGATGATCTAAAAATTATTACTATTGACTATGATACATGGAAAATCTATTCTAGATCAATAGCACCCTTTTCTTCATCTCCTGAACCAGACTAGGTCCAACTAAGAACCACTCTCATAACTCTACCCAGAAAAAAAGAGATCTACATGGATACCCATATTTAAATTTTAAGGTCTTTATATTAATATAATCATAATAAATGTTGTTATAGTAAAACTAAACATGATGATTTTTCCTTTCCTACAAACCACCAAAATGAAGTACACACACTTAGAGAATATCCATAAGAATCATAAAAATTCTATCTACATGCCCATCTATCTGCAGATGATATACTATAGTTAATTTCAACATAGAGCACATATCCTCTTGAAAAAATTCCATAAACTATAAATGAACAATGGGTCCCTAATATATTTAATCACATAGGGAACACCATGAAGTCTCATAACCTATTTGACATACAAGTTCCTGAGTTTCTCCACCATCATGATCTCCCTGAAAGTGAGGGAGTCAGTCAATTTCACATGTAGAACAATGATCACAAAAATTAAATCCTTACTAATAAGATTACATAGTAACCCAATTAATAAGTCTATTTAAACCTCATCCCACTTCCATACCATAATGGGTGTTGTTTCCATATACCAATAGGTCTGAATGTTCTTTCTTAATCATCTTACAAGTAATGCCCTGTGACATGAAGTCTGTAATCGATTACCTTATCATAGATCATGAATAAGGATGTATCAAATCATGATACTACTTGGTATTCCCATAGTTTACGGATTAGAAATACTGGTTTTCTTTTTTATATCAACTCCTTTCTCGAATATATAGGAACACAAAATTTTATTTGGAAACAGAAATAGCCAATGGGAGACCCAGACTACTCACCTAAGGTGTACACACCATATTGGATTTTACTAGAGCACTAAAAATTGGTTTCTTATACCTACTCATGACTAAACCACTCATAATATGAGGATTAATCCTTCACCTGGTCTAGGAACACATGTACACTAGATTCTTCAATTACCAATCTCATCTTAATGAACAAAATCATCAATGATTTTTCCTACACTGATTTCTTCAAGGCTTGAATTGGTAATTTCCTGATCAACACATAAATGACCATATTACCTCTTATTGGAGTATAATAAATTTAAAAATCAAAAGTATCATGATAAATAAACCAATGTGTCTGTTACAAGTTTAGATATCTCTAATAAAAAAAATTAATTCATACTTTTATGGTCATAATATACCATAAACCAAACCCTAACGATAGAGTAATACCTCAATTGGTTTTCATAAAAAACTTTAACCAAATCAATGTCATGGGTAGGTTAGTTCTTCTGAAGAGGGAATAACTAGAGATAGTCATATGGAACCACATACTTCCACTGTATCAAGACACACCAAAAACCCATACCTAAAGCATCATCTAAACATAACATCATGAAACAAATTCTAGAAGAATAAAAAATGGAGCTGAAGTAAATATAAATATCAGTTACTCAAAATATCTATGAATTTTTTCAGTATATTAAAATTTAAAACCCATATGATTCAAATCTACTATTGGAGATGCGAGCTTGGAAAATTCTTGAATAAAGAACCTATCATAACCATCCAAACTCAAGAAGCTCTGAATCTCAAACAAATTTCTGGGATTTTCCCAAAACATTACCACCAGCATATTTTTTGGATCAAATAAATGCCACTCTTTTATATAACATGCCCCAAAAATTTTAGTTATGCGATCTAGAATTCAAACATGGAAAGATTGACACACAAGTGAAGTTACATCTTGATTACAAGGATGATATCTAAATTATTTGTGTGTTACTCCTCTATCCTAGAGCACACCAAAATATCATCCACAAACATGACTATAGAAGAGTCTAATAATTGATGAAAGATCTAGTTCATTAATTCAATAAATATTGTTGGATCATTAGTGATACTGATTGGAATATCCTAAAACTCAAAATTCCCATATTATCTCCTAAAATATATCTTATTTATATTCTATAACACCCAGAGATTTTAAAATAATACTAGGTTTGAAAAAATATTTAACACACAACACATAGTTTAAATATACCACGATATAATATAAAAATATTATTATATAAATGTGACTAGTTTAACCAATCCATTTAATTATAGTGTATGGATATTATTAACTAATTTATCAAATATACATAAAATTCCTATATAAATTTATTGGTAAATTCTAAATAATCACTCAATTTTTAACAATGATTTTTTATTCTAAAAAAAATATTATAATTAATTAATGAAAATTTGAGAAAATTTAATGTATAAAATTAACATAATCTTTGAAATTAGCATAGAAAAATTTACTTAGGGTGACATTTTTGTATTTTTCAAAAAATATTTATTTGTAAGTTAATACTGGAAATAATGGTTTTTTTAAAAATTGTCATTTATTTTTATTAAATAAATTAATTTGGAAGTAAAATTATTTTTCCTAATTTGATTTAAAAGTAAAATTATTGTTATTTATTTATATATAATAAAATTAATTATAATTTAATAATATTTATATTTTATTTTAGTATAATTCTCTTCATTGGATTAAAAACACATTTTCCTGAAAACTATTTTAAAGTGCATAATGTTTATCCATTTTAATTAATTAAAATAAAACCAAATACGAAACGGTTTAAATGACATATATATTTATTATATATATATATATTAATATTAATTTAAATTCATTTAATTATTATTATTATTAAAAAATTTATTATAAGATCATTTTATGCTTGAAAAATGAATTTCCTGAAAAATTGTTTTTTCGACACATCTATAGCTTTAATTGAAAATTAAATTCTACCACTTCCATGAATTCTGTTTTATAAAATTCACTTTATGTTTTTAATTTAAATAATTAATATTATATAATAATTCTAACTTTTTTATTGTACATAATGAATAACAAAAAATAGTAAAAAAATAGTTATCACTCTATGAAATTAAAATGGTAAAGTGACTAACCGTAGAGGTAAATAGAATAACATGTTTCATATGAATGTTTTATGTATAAATCAGAAATATCTACCATAAAAGAAATTATTTTTTAATTTTTTAGGCACCTTTCATGAGAGTGACTTTTTTTTATTGATTTTTTTTGGGTATTTACAATAATTCCACTCCTTCTCCCATATAAAAGGGCACCACTAACATCTCTTTTAACCGCATTTAAACCCCATATTTTCAGAAACATAAAACCCAAATATCATGCATACTTCCATAACCACATTTAATAATCCATGATTTGATATCAAATCCCATATTGTAAGGCTTTAATTATTATCCTAAAGATGTGGTCAAAAGAAGAGGTATCATTCTCAACCGAGCATTGTTTTTGTTTTCATTATTATTCCACCAACATAAAATATTTATTAATAATTATGATATGATAAAATAATTATCTAATGTATAATAAGATGTTATTATGTTATTTTAAAAACCTAAATTCATCTCCACTTCCATAAAAGGGGAAGTGAAACGATCATTTGTGTGTACGACAGACTACCACATCATAAACCATTGTAATTCATTTTCCATTGTTGCTTATAATTACTATTCATGATTATGGATTAAATTTTTATATATAAAATTCATAAAATTTTAATAATTATGGAGAATTAATATATCATATAATTTATTTTCTTTCCATCAAAAGAAAAATGATCCCATTGTTCGTGTGTATCGAACAATACCGCCTCATGAAGTAATGTGATTCATTTTTTATTATTGTGTCATATGGATGGTATATGTAAGGGTATTTAAATATGTAATATTATTTTTATGATATAATTATAATTTTATAAGTATAAAATAACACTTACCATCTTCTCATCATGATCATAGAAAAATGGAAATGTTACTCTTGCGTACATCTGATACACCGCCTACATGATTGTAACGTAGTTCATTTTTAATAACCATATTTCATTGATGGATTTAAAATTATAAATTATTTATATAAATTATAATAATTAATTATTATTATTCAATATATTCTCAAAACATATGGCTATTACATAAGGGATTAAGTGATTAAATATGGAATTAAAATCAATGAATTAAATCATTTCAGTTTAAGGGATTAAACCTAGAAAAAGATATTAATAAAAAAATAAATTATATATATCTTTTATACATGAGATAAAATTAAGACATAAAAAATATGGAATCAAGGTAAGTATTTTATCTCAAAACATCCTTTATGAGACACATATTATTTTTTGAACCTAACTTTTTTTAAATGGTATATATACTTCCCTTTTACATATTAATTAATGAATACTTCTCATTTCCTAGTATTTTAAGTTAAAATTAATTTATATTATTCATGGGAGTTATGATTCAAAAGATACCAATGTGGAAAGGGTTTATGTTTCAGTCTCATTTTATTCAAGATTATTCATGCTTGAATTTCCATTTAACGAAATTATTTGATCATTTTATACTAAAACCATTTAAATTTTTTATCCTATGTTTATTTAGGAAATTTTTACATAATATTACCATTTACCCCTCTTTATTACATAAAATGATTGAGAAAATGTTTCTAATAAATTATAACATCATTTATCTCTTCATTCAAAAATACCATTTTATTCCATATCTATGTAATGTCAAAATATTTTCTGGAATATTTTTAACATTAACTAAAAATGTTGCAAAATAAATTTTTAACTATAATTTTATTTACAAATATATTTTTAAAGTAATATTCTTTTACTTTTTTGAAAATGAAACTTTTTAACTTTTATAAAATAATATGAAATTAATGTTTCTTTTAACTTATATGGAAAGTATATAATTACCCACCATCATGACCAGTAAACCCTTTGAAGAATCATTTATAATATACCATGGTTATTTTTAAAAAGATAGTTTTTTAAAATATTTTGTAAATTGTTATATTTTTAAGAAGTTTTTTCAAAGTGAAATAGTTATTTTTATAAAAAATTATTCTATATAAACATTTAAAACAATTCACCAACAGAGATAACCTTTTCTGTTATGTGTTACTTATAAATTATGTATATATATCTCACACATATATACTTAGATGAATTTTTCTTACTTTTATAGGATAATACATTCGTTATGTTTATATATGAAATTCTTTTATTATGGAATTTCTTTGGATTATGATGTGAGAAATTATTATGAAACCCATATTCTTCTCATGGGTAATTCTTATCTTATTACTTTTATTGATTTCCTTTTTTGGAAGACATAAATCATGAACATCTTATGATGGGTGCACCTAAATAGCACCAAGTGAGCCGAATATAAACTCTGGAATGGGTTCAACCAGATAGTGATCCAATGAATTAGTTAATTTTATAGTCTCATTAGACATCATGTATTGTATTAGGAATTAAACCTATTACGTTATGGGATTTTTTTAAAACATGTTATATTGTGTAGGAAGTTAACCTTGACTCATTTTTATGTCATATTATATGTTGCTTCTACATTTTCCATGAAGCCATGTTCTTTTGATACCATGATATTTATGTTATACTAACATGTGATTAATCGTGTACCTTTTTGGTCTCACTCAAATTTACCCAAGTTTTTAGGGTTAAGCAGTCGCTTGTAGTATAGCTTAGGTTGTCAAATCCTCAAAGTCCTAAGAAAGAATCTACAGACACATACATTATATGGATTTTTTTAGGTGACGAAGTGGCCATCATGGGTTTATTTCAGAAGGGTTTATAAGAACAATAAAAGGTAAATGTGAATTCAATTTATGAGAATGGATTGAACATAGGTTATTATAAGGGATGGATTGGAGGAATTGTTTTTAACAATTTCAGTTTCATTAACTCGAGCAAGATTCATTCAATGAATTCAAACTAACCTCACCACTAACCGGTTAAACACCTTCTTAAATAGATTCTAATAACCCACACAATTATAGTATCATTTTCATGATAACTCGAAGGTAAATGATCTTATTAGAACATAAAATATGGGTGATAAACCTCATTAGGGATGAGGAAGTGAGAAAATAATTGAATAAAAAACTCAAATAATATAAATTAATAAAAATTTATAGAGAGAAATAACATCCAATACAGCCTCTTTATACTCCCTTGGATCAACCCATAAAAGGTTTGTCCCTCCATTGATGTCATGTTCTCAATGAAAGCTGGTCGTAGACTCATAAGGGAGTAATTGAAGAATTAAAAACAACAGACAATGATTACTCCACCGTTGTGTGAAGAATTTCACAATTTTTGGTGTCGATAAGTTCACACCATTAATAAAAGGTACCAAAGTGATATTATGATGAACATATTAAGAGTATAAGAAGAAATTTTATTAAAAACAAAGGTGAATCTAACAACTTACATGAGAAATAATAATTTCACAAAGAAAAATTACCATAATAACATTAAAATGAAAACAATGGTTCAAGATGATAAATGCCTCCACCAAAACTGCCTTAAAAAGGAATTTAGGAAGCCTTGAATCGAGACCCATTTTTTCTAAGTCTCTTTAATTACTATTGATGGGCCTAGGTGGGTGGAAAATTAATAGTGAAGAGACTTTTCCACTCTTGACTCGAAGTAGTATCTAGTTTGCATCCAATGAAAAGAGGCTCTGGAATTACTTTTTAGATGGCCTAATTGGAGTGGTAAATAGATTGAGAAAGTGAATACTCGTATTTCTAATATCTTTTAAATGTTCAACCCAAAATAGTTTGTGTTTTGTGAGATATGGTTTAAATTATGGGATTTTTTTTGGGTCACAAAATCTGGCCCAAAATTTCATATTCATCTTGATCTGCCAAGAACCCCATCAGAACATCTGAATTATCTTGGTAAAATGTCGAATTAAATGTTACCCATAAATTCTTCTATATTTTGTTAAATTTTTAGAATCATTTGTCTAGAATATTGGCCACTACAATCCTTTTATTTAGCTACTATCCCATTTACTTCTCGTAGAATGTTGTTGGTTCAAGGCCCACTTTGGTGGTCTTCCGATGCGAATCATAAAGTTCTACAAAATCATGAATTTTTCCTTATTGTATGGGATACCTAAAAAATTATATTAAAACAATAATGTTCCATGTAATAGTGCAGTTTAAGAATGAATTACAATCATACTATGAAATAATGTTCAATGTGTAAAATGAACTAAAATAGTGTTTATGATTAATAATGACCATGAATATTATAAGAGAAAAAATGAATATTGGCCACATTATGTGGATAATCAAACCCCAAACTTGATTTTTTCTAGTCCCAAGAAAAATATATCTCAACAATATAAAATTAGAATTCTCTTTTCCAAAAACATTGTAATACACATTGCTCACCCAAAGAACTCATACCAGAAAATTACAAAACCCATAAAAATCATTTAAAACAAGATATGTCCAGAGGCCTATCCCAATCCCAATCCCATTATTTTTATCCAATTAATATTCACATTTCATCCAATTTCAATTAACCATGATGAAGTTTTGTGCATTACAATAGACATGGGGGTTCATCTTTATTCAAGGGAGAAAAGATGGATTCACTAGGTTGAATATCATTTTAATATTACTACATGTATTCCTTTTTTTTTTGTTGAAATATTTCCATGGTAATTGAAATTAAACTGAATCGAGTCAACCCATGTAGCAAGACTTTGATGATAACTCCCAAGATCAATGAAATTAGGGAACTAAGTGAATCTCACATACTTGGGAATCATCTCTAGTTGACTAATTCAAAAAAAATTAAAATTATCAAAAACATAGATAAAATGACCAACTCCAAGCCAAAAATCTATAGAGTTATGATCTCCATGTGTTGAAAGCCACATATTAGTTCAATCCATTGCTCTATGTGCAAATGATTTTTTTAGTTTTTTTGTCTCGATTTTTTTAATTTTTTTGAATACTCATGTTAAAATTAAATTGATCACCAAAACTATAAAATTTATTATGGTACCCCAATAAAAAAACTAATACTCTACAATCCAAAGGATGTGAATTGTGTTTTTTTGTTATTAAATAGATGAAAATAAGAACGGTGATAAATCACATCAGACAACCACACTTCCCAAAATCTATGCACAAGAACGTAAATTTGAATTAACATCAGAATAAAGGAATAAACAATTATTTTATATCCAATTTCATAGTTTTCAATGTGTATTATCATGTTCATGGTAAATGAAAAGTTTCCTTCCACATATTTGTTTACGCACACAAAATAAATTTTTGTATTTCATCTCCCCCGCAACATAAAATAACATTATTACCAGTGTTCAAAAAAAAATTAGAAGGGGGATAGAGGTAGAGGATAGGAGTTATATATTTAATTTTAAATAAGAAACATGGAAAAAATTCAAATGGTTTTTTAATTTTAAATTCATTACAATCCTGGTTACTCCTTTGATCTCCATGTCACTCAGAGTAGCCTTGTTAATGATGACAATTTGTGTTTGAAATCACATGTGATTTGACTAAAACATCATGATTCTAAACATCCCATCAATCTTAAAAAACAATAAAATCATAACAAAATGTATACCCCGTGAGTTTTCCTTGACAAAAATCACCAAATAATGTAAAATAAAATCTATACAGAAGTCAGGTTGCCTCTCAAAAAGCTCTTATTTTTATGTTGGTAGCTCAACATTAACCCCCCAAATTATCCGACACCAACTTTTAAAAATTTATTGATTAAAATTTTCACCAATTCAATTTTATTTCGATTGAGTCTCCAATAGGATTTACAGGATGGTTTTGAAATTGTTTCAAGAAAAACTATATAGGTCCTAATGAATGGGTTAATCCCATTAATATCAATAAGGGTTCATCCAATTGTATTCTTACTCATTATTAATACATCAAGTATAATTTTATCATTTTTAGCATCAATAGAGGGTGAAATTATTTTTGAATATTTTTATTCTCCCTTAAAAATTAATACTTGAGAGAGGATGTAAGGACCTTGAATTTGAGCTCAGGTTCACTAACACTTTTAGACACTGGTCGAGACTTTGAATCAAAATCAATTCCATTATCAAAACATTTCAACAGAATTAGATCCTTTTGAACAAAATATTCAACAATTAAAATATAATAATTAGTGACATGAATGGGTATGGACTAGAAGTTTGTGATTTCTCCCAATGTATCAGTGATTTGTGTTTTTGAAAATTCATTAATGGTGCTATAATAGGGACACTCAATCCACGATGTCAAATTTCTTTCTTATGAATACCTAAAATAAATTTCCTCTCGATTTAAAGAACCTTAAAAAATTTCATGATTCAATTTCACTACCCCAAATCCAAAGGTTGTTTATTTAATAAATTCATGAGAGGTTTGTGGGATACTAGACACATCACATAAGGTTATGGAAGTGACAGTCAGTGTAGGGATGAGTTTCTCACAAGTATTAATGCATTGTAGTTCTAATATAAAAGATAAAACCTTGAAATTCATTATCTCTATTAGATTATAGAATTTTTCAATCAATTTTTATGGAATATAATTAATATGAGGATGAAAACAATGTACATCACTAAGATTTATCTCTTCAACTTTCCTTGAGAGGGATACATGTTTATCCTCTAAACAGTCATCATTTAAATTATTGTGCATCTCACCAAGTGTGGGGTGATCATTAATTTATTGAAAAAATAAGTTCAATAATTTAGGGGATTCCAAATAATTACTTCCAATTGGATTCCAACATGTTTTTATGATAGGTTAATTTTTAAGAGACTCCATTGAAGTAGAATGAAACTAGGATATGAGATTCTTAGGACACACACAAATAGAATTGTGAAATGATAAGAGGAATGGGGGTGCGAATAAAGAACTTGGGGCTAGTAAAGGATGATAGTGTGTAAGATAAATTAATTAGATCCCTATAAATGGTTCCAAAGTTTTTCCTCACCCAAATTTACTCAAGTTTCTAGGGTCAAGCGGTCGCTTGTAGTTTAGCTTGGGTTGTCGAATCCTCAGAGACCCAAGAAGAACCTACAAACACGTACACTCTATGAATTGTTTTTAGCTATAAAGTGTAAAGCATGGGTTGATTTTAGACAGGTTTATAATAACACTAATAGGTCTATGTGAATTCAATTTATGAGAAGGTTGATACTAGGTTATTACAAGGTATGGATTGAATGATTTTTTTAACAATTTCAATTTCATTAACTCGAGTAGGATTCATTCAATTAATTAAAACTAAATTCATTAATTACTTGTTAAACAACTTAAAAAACATATTATAATCATCTATTTACTTGTAGGATAATTTTTTTGAGTACTCCAACTTAAAGGACCTTATTAGAACATAAAATACGGGTGATAAAATTCAATAAGTAAGAGGAAGAAAGAAAATCATTGAATTAAAAAACTCAAATAATAGAAATTAATAAAAATTTATAGAGTGAGAAATAAAATCAAATCCCGACCCGTTATACTCAATTAGATCAACCCATAAATGGGTTGTCCCTCCATTGATGACATGTTCTCAGTGTAAGTGGGATGTAGACACATACGGACAGAATTGAAGAAGTGAAAATAGAAAAATAACGATCATACCACCATTGTGTGAAGAATTTCACAATTTTTTGGTGTGAATAAGTTCATACCTTGAGGAAACGGTATCAAATTTATATGAAGAATAATATAATAAGAGTATAAGAATAAATTTTATTAAAAACTAAGTTGATTCGAACAACGTACATGAGAAATAAAAACGTTACAAAGACAAATCTTCATAATAACATTAAAAAGAAAACAAACCTCCCTGATGATCAAATCATCCACTAACAATAACTATAATAGTCATTTTGGAAGACTTGGTTCTAGAACCAATCATTCCAAGTAACTTAAATTAATTTTGGTGGGCATAGGTGGGTGGAAAATTAATGGAGATGATGCTTTTCCACTCTTGACCCGAAGTGGAAGCCAACTTGCATACACTAAACCAAGGCCCCAAAATGACCATATAAATGGACTAATTTGAGTTGTACATAGAATAAGAAAATAGATCCCCAGATGTGTGATGTCATCTTGTAATATTATAGCCCAAAATATTTTTTCGGTTTTAAAGATATGATTTAAATGGTGGTCTGTTTTCCTAGGACATCGAATCTGGCCCATAATTTCATCATCAACTTGGGACATGTATATATCCACTAAAAAAATCATAACTAGCTTGAGAAAATGATTAATGAAATGTTAACGATGATTTATATTATCTTCAGTTAAATTTATAGAATCATTGGTCTAGAATATTGGATAATATAGTACTTTTATTGGGATGTTATCCAATTCACTTCTCCCAGAATGTAGTTGGTTCAAGGTCCACATTGGTGGTCTTCCAATGTGAATCTTAGATTTCTCCAGAGGCATTAATTGTTCCTTATATCATGGGGGACCATAAAATAAAATATTAAAATAAAACCAAGACCATTTTGAGTTGTATGAGGTGTTTAAGAATTTACGTTGTAATATTTCATTTTAAGAAGGATTTACAATCATAATGTGAAATAATGTTTAATGTGTAAAATTCACTAAAAATGGTGTTTGTGATTAATAAAGAACATTAATATTATAATATAAATAATCAATATTAGCCACTTTTTATGGCAAATCACTTATCTTTTATGATATGTTTTTCTACCTAAAAATTTTATGTTATATTTCCTTACTATGTTTTTACCCATATTGAGATTTTCTGCTCACCACTTTTGTATATGTATACCCTAGGTTATCCCATAGATTTAAGGATAAAGGATTTAGGATCTCATTATAGAGAATAAAATATCAATGTTTTATTTAGTTCTATTTCAATATTTTATAAACATATTCTTACAAATACACTAGTACTCATAATATTTTTTTGTAATAAAAGATATTTATATTAAAAATCATGTAATAATGTTTGTAAATGGTGTGGGTCACTATAGTTAGTAACAAAGTAATGGTCTAGTTATAATAGGGTATTTGTAATAGAATAATTTAGGGATAACCCTAGGGATTAGTATAAATATAAGGAATGTATAAAAATATCGTGGAATTTTGGTGATGGATGGAGTGAGTGGTTTCTAATAAATTTCATCCCTTTATAGATAATATAATTAGATGTAGATATATCATAGTTGTACATAAGGGTAATAAACCCCAAATGGGAGGATTATGCTTAACTCATTCATCACCTGGTGCATGATAATTGGACTTTATACACACCTTGTTTGACACTCCATGGGGATATGATTTAGAGATTCACAAAACTCCTTATGAACCATTATGAAGGTCTTGAAAAACAATTAGGTTATAAAAAATAATAGGAAGCATTACCATCCTTAACCTAGATTGAATCTAAGAGACACAAATGTTAGGATATAATTATGATTTATAATTTATTCCTTCTAGATTTATAAGACTCCATTTTTCAAGTTAATGAATTCTCATCCATTTTATTTTATTATTTTTGGTAAATGGACGAAAATAAGTGATGGAATTCCAAAAACCAATGTGATAAAAAATTTAAGGATTCCCCTAATGAGATACCTAATATAATATGATTGGTATTTATACATCCTGTTATCATTTTAAATTACCTCTCTCGAATTATTATTAAACAACAAAGACAAATTTGAATTTCCAAACTCATCAATAATGAGAAGGACAAAATTACATGGAATTTCAAGTGTTAAAGATGATAAGTAAAAGGAAATCAAATTTGTTACCAGTAAAAAATGAATGAAGAGTAACTATGGAATTTTCTGTAAAATAACTATAATATTATTTATGTTTGCAAAAGGAAGGAACAAATAATCTAACTACTAAAGAAAAAGTAATACTATGGTCAATAATGCATAGGGAACAAAATTCATCATAACATAATAATAATAGTTAAATTTCATAGATGTGGGGAACTTGGTCATTATTTGAGTTAATTCCAAAATATATGGATTAATTCCAAAGGTCCTATATTATAACAATCATTTAAGTGGAACAATTGAAGTGTATAGGTGTTGAAACTCAAGGATCATGTAATTAAAGTATTTTCTTGAATATGTTTATTAGAAGAAATGAACTATAAAATTGATTTAATATTAAAGTGACATTTTATATAAAAATATTATTTGGTAAAGGATAATCATTGATATGTTATTGATATTGAGGTAACTATAGTCAAATAAGATAATTTAATTTCATGGAAAAAATAAGCCAAAAGAAAAATATTAGGGTTAAAAATTACCAAAACCTAATCCAAAACCAATTTTAGGGACATATTTATACCATATATCTTAATGGTTCTATAATTTCCCATTTTTATTCTTTTGTCATGTGAAAAACTAGGGTACACCATTTTTTTTAAAAAATATTCTAGTGTGCCTCTAACATCAGTTATAAAATCCTACCCCTATCATCTCCTATAAACACTCCCAAAAACTATTGGTTAAGATACTAACTATAAAGATAACATAATTAAATCCATATTGGAATCCTAGAATCATTATTTTGGAAATAAATACACCATTGGAAGGATTTTAGGGAAAACCAAAAGATGTAGTTTGAGGAAGAGGTAACATCCCTAACTGAACAATTTATCTAATTTTTTCCAAAAAATAATTAAGTTTTTATTAAAAATAAGATATAATAACATAATAATATTAAATATACTAATATTTTTTTTATGATTTGGTAATTACCTAGAACCATCTCCAGTTCCATCAAATGGAATATGAAACCATCAATATTGTGTACGACAGACTACCGCCTCATGAACTGATGTCAATTTTCTCCATCACCACCTCTCACGACTGGATATAATGATGGATATAATATTTATATATATTATATTTATGATACTATTATAAATATTTCATTATAATAATACATAAACATTATTAAAAACACACCTTTTGGAAAACAATAACGTCGCTTGTGTGTATGGCAGTCTACCACCTCGCGAACCAATGTGATTTGTTTTTAATTTGTATTTTAATTGGATGGTAATAAGGATATAATAATTGAATATATATTATATTTTAATAAAATATATAATTATTGAATTATTATATTAGATATATCTTCTTAATTTCCATTTCGTGGGAATAAAATAATGTCACTTGTGTGTACAATAGACTACCACCTCGCAAAGCGATGTGATTTGTTATAGATTTATATATAAGGTCATAAGCATGGTTTTAATAAAAATATGTGATTTATATTAAATAATTATGATTCCTTAATGTTAATATATCATTTTCCTTTTCATATTTTAATTCATTGATACATGGAAATAGCGTTCATGCGTAGATACGACCAACCGTCTCCATTAACGGTGTATATCGTCTTCAATATTTAACTTTTATAGATTACTATAAATATATGTATAATTAATATTATAGATATATATATATATATACATATCAATTTTAAAATTATATATATTATGGCTTCATGATTAAATTAATAGGACCGAAAATATCAAATCAAAACATAAAAAACAAAGCAATTTTTTCCCAAAATGTGACTTATACATGGAATTGTTAATAAATGGGTACTAAAAGGTCATTATAAAATAATATATGGTAGGATTTATATATCTATAATTATTAAATATATGTATAATAAACTTATATTTACTATAAATGAGGATTGAATATTTAGAACGGAATTCGAGACTTCAGGTAAGGGATTTATATCCCACTTTCTACTTTTCTCAGACACATACCAAATCCAACAAATATTTATTTTAGGAGGTTTATATACTCACCATTTTTAATGTTATAAATTGAATATAATTCTATTAATAATATTTTAATTTTCATTATATTTTATTCTTTAATGTGGAATATGATTCCAAATTTACCAAAGTGATAAGGGTTCAATGTTATAATCTCACTTTTTAATGGAGTTGTTTATGATTATGCTTTTGATAATGAAATATTATGATAAATTTATCAAGAAAATAATGAATTTTATTATCCTATATTTATTTCATGATAATAAATTATATCCATTCATTTCCTCTATTTATGTTCTCATGGTTTGAATATAACATTTGTAGAAAAAAATCGACCTAATTTCTCTCTTCAGTCGAAAAACATTTTTTTCTTCCATATTAATGGTTTCTAAAAAAAAGTTATTAAAAATATTTTTATATTATTATGTGATTATCTAAAGTAATTTTTACCCTTTTTTGATTTCTTTACAACAGGTTTTAAAGGTGAAATTTTGGTCATTTTCAAAACAAGGATCATTTGGGTTTTACTAAAAATGAGAAATGAATATTTGTTTTAATATGTATAACATTTCCCACCATCATGAACACTCAATGTTTTGAAGTTTCCCTTATAATTTTCAAAGTATATATTCTAATAAAATGGTTTGCAAATTTTTAATGACTTTTTATCTTTAAAAATAGAATTTCAAAATGAAAAAGATATTTTCCTCAAAAATGATTAAAATATTATTAAAAAATAATTTATACACTTCCAAGTCTATTTTTTAAGAAAATGATTCTGAAAATGTTTCATGTTTTAAAAGGTGATTTTTTAAATTTGGAGGATATTTTAATTTGATGTTACTTATTCTGAGGATATAATATATGAATACCATTCTTATTCATTTTTTGGATGGTTTATAGTTATGAAAAAATATGTTTATGAACCCCATTTATCATCCATGGGTGATTCCATGATAAAATGCATATGAAATCCGCTACATTATCTATATGTTATTTTGTGATAAAATTATGATATAATTATGAAACCTAATTCTTTTATATAGGTTATGTTATAATGAAATATTTATGAAACTTATTTATTTTGATGGGTTCTAGTATAATGAATATTTTATATCATTGTGTAACATGAATTTATGAATTATGTGAAAGTTGGGACCTATATATACCTCCAATAAATGGGATAATGATTAGTGTTATATGATATCAAAGGGTACATTATAGGTTGTCCAAATACAAAAAGAGGGTACATGGGAGGTCATCCCAACCCCAAGAAAGGGTACATGGGAGGTTATCCCAATATTGAAGCAGGTATAAGGGTGGGTATCCCAAGCCTAACATGTTATGTATTTTTTGGGGGGTATACTTTCCATAATATTTTATATGCATATGTATAAACTAAAAATCTATGTTGTATTCCAATTATATGCTCTCATGGATCATGATCTTTTATTCCGTTATGATTTATGTCTTATGAACTGCCAATATTTATTCCATGACAAATGTTTATGATCTTTGATATGAAGGGTATGTTTTTATTTGTTCATCCCAAGTTATTGTTCCCATATTATAATATTATACTAATATATCCCTTGTTTAACAATAATGACCATCTGATCTCACCCTTTGTTATATTTTCATTCACCATGATATGAAGAAAGGTATTTTATATTATATATATTAGAAGGGTTCTCGTTATGAAGAACTTAGTGAGAGATCATGTAGATCACTTGTGGAAAATTTGTTTATGTGTTCATGTTTCCAAATGGACTATACCTAAATGGTTCTTGTATGGATCTTTGTATTATTTAATGAATATTCATCAATTATGATGTAATATTTTTTGTATGATTTGTTTGGGGTATTTAGAGTTAGTATCTGAGAAAGGTTTAGTAAAACTTTGGAAACTTGGATAATAAAAATTTACTGATATTTCTTTGGATATTTGTGAGGATATACCTAGGTACATGTTTAAGGAAATGTTTAAGGATGAGTCAAAGTATAGGGAAATGACATGGATTTTCGGTAAATGATAGAGTGAGTGGTTTTCACAAAATTATATCATTGTCTGGATACTGCAGGTGGACGTGGATATAGAATAGTGCTATCTAGAGGTAATAACATCAAAAAGGTTTCATTGATCTTGAATCTATCATCACCTGGTTCATGACAATGATACTTACATCACACCTAGTTTAACACTCCCATGGGATATGTTTTTGAAATTCACAAACAATTTTCTAACCATCATGATGGATTTGAATAATGACCATTAATAACATAGTTTTATCCCAGTGTGTAATAGATTAGAAAAAAGGTTTCTTTGATTTTTACATCCTATAAGTTATTTTTGATGGTTATGTAGTTTTACACTATGATTTGTGTTTCTCACAATATGTTTTTTAGTTTTAGTCAATGGATAGAACATGAAGAAACTGTGTCAATGCTGAATGCAATATAAAAGTGGATGATTGACCTCCTAAGTAAATGAATGTTATTAGAGCTATAATCAATAAAATTATTGACGTGCTCGCACAAATATCTCAATATATTAACCATATTTAAATTTTAAATACGAAAATGAGGGGAAACATTTTTTTGAGTAATTTATGAGGTACTTTCCACCATATTTTAATGGTTCTACTAATCCAATATTCACTATGAAATGGATCAGTAACCCATAAAACATATTTTCCATTATCTAGTGTTCAGAGCAAGAAAAAGTTATTATATTTTTATATATTTTGAATGTAAAATTATATCAATGGTGAAACCTTATTAAGGATACGATTCATGGGGAGGAAATTAACTCCAATGAATTGGATGAGTTTATGTGGGTATTGTTTAGTAATTACTTCCTCATAATATATGAAATATTTTGGAAAATAAATTTATAGAGCTAAAATAGATGGATGGTGAATCTATTATCACTTATGAAGATACTTTTTCATGATATTAATTGTACTCTTATGGTTTAATCATTATCCCAAAACAATTAATCGATTCTTTGGTGTTTTAAGACCACGTATTCAAAAGTAGTTGGCTATAAGATACTTTATATCTATGAATAAGTAATTATATATGCATTGAAGGTATAATTAGAAATTATAGAGTATTACCACTCCCATTGTCTTGATAAGAAAAGGAAGATTGATTCCCATGAGAACTTGAAAAAATCACATGGTGGAAAGAAATTCCAGTCACCTACCTACCATAAATGAGGGAAGAACCACATAGGTGAATGACTAAAAGGAATAATATATTTTGACATGTTTGGGAATCTTATCCATAAAGAAAAAGAATATGGAATTTATTTCCATATACCATTCAATGAAATTATTGGAGAAATATATCAACAAAATAAACTACAATCACTATACTGTTTCAAGTTCAATGAGATTTAGAATTTTGTGAATCAATTCCCCAATCCAAGGGATAATTTGGATGATAAGACATAGAAACCTCGTAATACAAAGTGAAAAGGGAAAGATTAAGATATCATAATGGATGAATTTAATGATATTAATTATGGAAAACTTATCCTACCCTCATTAGTGATGAATGATCCCAATGTAAATATTATTGATTATCCTTTAATGAGATTTCATATGAATACCTCCCTCTACATCGATTCTTGAATAATGAAATAAAATTTGATATTTGATCATTACAAATATTATCCAATGCTTAAAATGAAAATCATTTTGTACATGATAAGATATTATATAAAGTGAAAATGGTGAATTTACTTATGGAATTGTATATGTCTCCATACAATATAAACTTAAGAGTTGTGGATGCTATTATGAGTTAATGAGTTTAAGGTTGATGATATGTTCAAAGTAATTGAAACACTTTTTGAGGTTTTATGTGACAGGTGTTTATCAATATTAAGAATATTTTAAGAGAAATTTATGGAAATAAAACCCTTTTGTTTTGTAAATGTTTTAGTGAAAAATTATTTAAGGAATAATACTTTTACACTGTGTGGGAAAATGATTAAAGGTGATGGTAACCCTTAGGTTTTATCTTATCTTTGACATTGAGGTAATTATGGGTTCTAATAAAATACCTTACAAAGCTAGCACACATTATTATTATCATAGAATATTTCTCTATGGATCCACATTAGAGAATTAAAATTAAGTAACTTGTAAGGTTTCATAGTGTTGTAGCTAATTGGGATCTTAATTTCACCTCAAAGTCTTATAAATATATCAAAAAATCTCTTGATATGGAGTTGCATTTCTGCACTACATACCATCCTTAGAAAGATGGTCAGTCAATCATAATAGTTTAAACCCCTAGGAAATGTTGAGATGATGTTATATGGATTTTAAAGGTGTTTGGGATCAATATATTCCTATATTTGGGTTTTTATAGAATAACATCTTTTAATCGATCATTAAAATGGATCCTTATAAAAGAATATATAAATGATGTTTAGAACTCCGATATGATAATTGAAGAGGAGGGAGAAAGCTATTGGGACATAAGATAGCTAAATAATTGATATAATAGCCTATGTGATTATTAATTTGATGTTTTTGACAAGGTGATTTTAATAATTTCTATATGGATGAAGGTAATGAGATTTGTAAAGAAGGGAAAACTAATCCCTATGTTTATTGGTCCCTTTTAAATTATTGATGATATTGGGATGGTAGCATTTCAGTTGGTGATTCCACCATACAACTCTTAATTTCACAATGGTTTCCATGTATATATCCTTAGTAAGTACATACATGACGTTTCATGTGTACTGAACTCAAAGTTCAGATTACTTGAGTAATATCATTCTCATGAGGAACAACCAGTGGAGATTATAGATCTTATAGATAGAGTTCAATGAAATAAAACCACCAACATGGTCAATGTTTTGTGGTGAATACACCAACACAAAGAAGTTATGTGGGTATATGATGAATATAATGATGCATAATTATCCTCACTTATTGGTTCAAATGTGATGAATTTCAAGGAACAAATTCAATTTTAAGGGGATATGTCACAACTACCGTTTCTATTTATTTTATTTTTACTATTTCTTGGTTCTGAGTGTCCTCACCGCGGTTCGGGCTACACCCTGGATTAAAATATTTGTTGTTTGATGCTTTTTCTGGGTTTCGGACCCGTGCGCGGCCACCGCGTGGTTGGCGGTCACCGCACGGTTGGCCCGGGTGTCGGGCAAGTGCTCTTTTTTTATAACTTTGTTTTATTATTTTAATTTGGTTTGGCTTACGTTATTATTAAATGGTAATTTTTATTAATTTTGATTATTGTTAATATTATAATTATTATTCTGGTGTACTATTATTATTGTTGTTTTATTGCTATTATTATTATTATTTTAAGATATTATTATTATTATTATTACCTTATTATAATGAATTGAAAAAAATATCTCACCTAACCCTAGCAGCACGGCGCCCTCCCTTTTCCCTCGGCCTCCACCTGCGCGAGCCGCCCCCTTTCTCTCCAGTTCCACGCCATGGCCCACACCCCTTCTTCCTCCCTTGCGCGAACCATTCCCATTTCCCCCAGGCGCTCTCTTCTCCCGTTCCGCGCGACACCTCGTCGGCCCTCCCTCGTCGCTGTAGTGCTCCCCAGCACGAGGTCGCGCCTCGTCGGCCCCTGCTTCCTATCCGACCGCCGTCGCACCAGCCTAGTGGCCACCGCCACCTCGCATGGGCCCCCCTACCTGCAGCCAACCCCGCACACCCAGGCTCTCGTCCTCGCCCCTCCTTCTTTCTCATCCGACCTTCCATCCTGGCAGCGCCACCCCCCCCCCCCCCCCCAGCTTCACCGGTGCCCCCACAACACCCCTGCCGACCTCCACCTCCTTTACAGTCTAGCGGCACAGCGCACCAGCCCCCTCACCCCGCTCACCATCTCACCGGCCTCGGTCAGGCCCTCCGCACTCGCCCCTGGTCCACTCCACAGCCCTCCGCCTCTCTTCTCCAGCCTTTTCTCCTTCCCCATGGCGCGAGGCACCTCCTTCCAGCAGTATGAGGCTTTTTTTTCTGCTACACTGCACCAGGCCTACGACCCTCCACCTCTTGCCGGATTTTTTTTGTTTACGTTTTTAAAAAAAACAATTTTCCAGAAAACGCTTCCGGCAAAACAAATTTTAAAAATGCACCTCAAAGGCGGCATCCGGGATGCCGCCTTTGCGCTGCGGGTGAAAGGCGGCATCGCGGATGTCGCCTTTCTCTTAAAAAAATATATTTTTTTAATTTTTTATTAATTTTTGTTTTGTTTTGTTTTGTTTATATATATATATATATATAAACAAAAAAAAATTCAGCAGAATTTCTCTGCTATTAAAGATCCAGCGCTACAGCCATTACAGTAGTCTAGATTCTGACAGAAACTCTTACCCAGGCCTCCCTTTTATAAGAGGGTTTGCCCTGAAAATCATTCTGCATTTTCGATGTGGGATTCAGGTTCTACCTTTACTGTGCAGTAGATTCTTCATTTCCGATGTGGGATTCTGTTACAAGTACGTGACTTCGAAATACAATAAAATATAAGCAATAAGGCCAATATAAATGAAAGTTTAAACATTGATTAAACATATAATAAATAGTTGAAAACAAAAAGAATTTCCTCAAACATGTTGATGAAAAATAATCTATAACCTTTCAAAACCGCCTACTTGAAACTTAAAAATGTTTCAAGTACGTGACTTTGAAAGACTGTAAAATATAAACTATAAAACGAATATAATTGAAACTTTAAACATTTATTAATCATATAATAAATAGTTGAAAACAAAAGAAATTTCAAAAAAAATGTTGATGAAAAGTAATTTATAAGCTTTCAAAACCGCATACTTGAAACTTAAAATTTTTCAAGTACGTGACTTTGAAAGACCATAAAACATAAAATAGAAGACCAATATAAATGAAACATAAAACATGGATTAAACATATAAAAAATAGTTTAAAACAAAAAAAATCATAAAAAATATGTCATAATTAATTAGTTAATTAGTAATATTATCATTAATTATATAATAATTAATTATTAATATAGTTATTACATATATAATAAATATTTAGTTAATTAAAAATACAATTAATAATTATAACTAATTAATTAGAAATTATTAATTATTAATTAGCTAATTAGTAATATAAATATTTATTATAATTATTCATTATAATTAGTAATTAGTAATTAATAATTATTAATAAGTAATTAGTAATTATTAATTAGTTAATTAGTAATATAAATATTAATTATAGCTATTCATTAAATTATTAAATATTAATTATTACTCATTAATTATTACTTATATAATAAATAATTAGTTAATTATTAATATAACTATTAATTATATAATAATTAATTAGTTAATTAGTAATATAATTATAATCTTTCAAAGTCACGTACTTGAAACATTTTTAAGTTTCAAGTAGGCGGTTTTGAAAGCTTATAAATTATTTTTCATTAACATTTTTTTGTAAATTGCTTTTGTTTTAAACTATTTTTTATATTTTTAATCCATGTTTTAAGTTTCATTTATATTGGTCTTATAGTTTATCTTTTATTTTATTTCAAAGTCACGTACTTGAAACATTTTTAAGTTTCAAGTAGGCGGTTTTGAAAGCTTATAAATTATTTTTCATTAACATTTTTTTTGTAAATTTCTTTTGTTTTAAACTATTTTTTATATGTTTAATCCATGTTTTAAGTTTCATTTATATTGGTCTTATAGTTTATCTTTTATTGTATTTCAAAGTCACGTACTTGAAACATTTTTAAGTTTCAAGTAGGCGGTTTTGAAAGATTATAAATTACTTTTCATCAACATTTTTTTGGAAATTTCTTTTGTTTTCAACTATTTATTATATGTTTAATGAATGTTTAAAGTTTCAATTATATTCGTTTTATAGTTTATATTTTACAGTCTTTCAAAGTCACGTACTTGAAACATTTTTAAGTTTCAAGTAGGCGGTTTTGAAAGGTTATAGATTATTTTTCATCAACATTATTGAGGAAATTTTTTTGTTTTCAACTATTTATTATATGTTTAATCAATGTTTAAACTTTCATTTATATTGGCCTTATAGTTTATATTTTATTGTATTTCAAAGTCACGTACTTGTAACATAATCCCACATCGGAAATGCAGAATCTACTGCACAGTAAAGGTAGAACCTGAATCCCACATCGAAAATGTAGAATGATTTTCAGGGAAAACCCTCTTATAATGAATAATTATAATAAATATTTATATTACTGATTAACTAATTAATAATTACCAATTACTCATTAATTAGTTATAATTATTAATTATATTTCTAATTAACTAAGTATTTATTATATATGTAAAAATTAAGTATTATATAATTGATAATTTTATTACTAATTAACTAATTAGTTATTATATAATTAATGATTAATAAACACTAATTACCAAATAACAAATTATATAATAATTAATTAGTTATTTCGTAATATAAATATTAATTATATACTAATTAAATAGTTAATTAGTAATAGAATTATTAATTATATAATCTGTAATTAAGTAATTAGTAATTATTAATGTTTTATTATTATGTTCGTATGGTTATATAAATATATATAAATAAAACCTAATTTACCCCCTCCTGAGATTCCACTCTGACCAACAAGTAAAAATAGTATTTTGATTTCAGTACACATAAAACAAGTAAACAATAATGTACAATCAATGCATATGTCTGTGGCGAGGATATTCCATCCCACATGGTGGTCTGCGAATAGGACGTCCGCGTCGAGTGCGCAGTAGAGTCTGATGACCAGGAGAAGGCTGATCCTCGGGCACTGAAACGTCGACTGTCGCATCCTCCATCTGTGTGTCAGTTGGAGGAGCTGTCAACTGCATCTCGTACTGCCATTCGGATCCTTCTCCCACTAGGGTGGTAGAAGGACCTGCCTCCATCGCAGAGGGTAATGAAGCCTGTGATGGAGCTATACCCCAAGACGACGACGGCTCTAGAATCCAAGGCTGTGAAGGATCTGGAACCCAAGATAGAGAGAACTGCAGATATCCTGTCAGGAAAGAAGGATCCCATGCCACCTGAGGCACATCCTGAATAGGCTGATCCTGGACTACTAGAGGCCCGACCTCTGCCTGTGGAACAGGCGATGCCTCACGTGCAGCACGACGCTGTCTACGTCGCCGTGGTCGTGGCTCCTCAGCACCAGCAGCAGCTGCAGGATGTTCCTCTGGGGCAGGAACCTCCTATCTCCGAGCCAGACGCGTGAAGATGCTCTCAGAAAGCGCATGAAAAGATGCCCTCGCCTCCAGCGCTGTAGCATGGACGGATGCCCGGCTAAAGACCCCCTCCTCCTCTTCATCGCTCATGTGAACAAGCTGCTCTGTGTGACTTCCCTGTAAATAGATTCAAATGGAATTAGAAAATAATTCAATAAACAAAGTAATAGGAATTTATTAACTTACCATCCTCTGCATCTCTATGCCAGCTTGGGTAAGATACAGTATAGATTTTAGTCTATACCAGGGCGCATAGTCAACCTGCTCCAAAAGAGAGAATCGATTTGTAGGAACAACTTGAATACGTAACTCTGCACGTCTGTGCCAGCAGTCGATAAAACTCGCATGTACTTGGGACCAGTCATCATCCTGCCTCCCTGTCAGCTTCATCCCATGAAGCTTGTCTGTCTGTCTAGATGGTAATGGAATCGGCTGAGTACGAAAAAATTGGCGCATGACCCTGTCAGGCTGCTGCCACTCAATAATATGAAAGTGAATGAGGGGCACTACAGCCATAGCATCCTCAAGACCAACAGTGCATTATGCTGGAAACTGGTCCATAATACTCTAGTATGGAAGCCATGAAATCTGAAATGACAAGTGATTTTGTCAAAAAAACACCCAACTAAAAACCAAAATTGATGTTATTATTAAAAATGTTAGACAGTGATAGATTGTATATACATACCTGATCAGGTAAGAGACAGTCCAACTGTAGCCGATATACGCCCAAATGCTGTCTCGGAACCACATCAAAATTGTGTCGCTGACACCACCTGTAAAATACAACGATAATGACAAATAATTAGAAATTATAGTCAATAACTCATATTAGAATAAAAAACCAATAGAAATGACTTATCATACCAGCGTCCACGCGGAGCGTCATGCAGCACCTCCATCTCGACCGGTGGACCAGCAAGGTCAGGGCGGAATGATGGGATGCGCTCCCATGCCCACATCTGAATAAGGATGACGCATCCTCCAAGACCGGTACGGTCCCTATGGGATAGTCTGCATAATGATCTGTACGTGTATGCCAAGCAGGCTGATCCCCAACTGTACGTCCCAGCCCGATCAAAGTCCTCTAGTAGGGGTAGATACATCATATGCACGTGCATCCCCGAGTGATCAGTACACATGGTCCCACCAATGAGTCGTAAGATATATGCACGGGCGTAACGCATGACGGTCTGCTCATCATCATCATCCTGTAAATGTGGAATCTGCGACTCCAACCAACGCATAGATATGGACGATCCATCTGTAGCCCTACGGTCGGACAAAATATCAACGCCTAACAAGCGTTGAGCAAGGTCTGGCCAAGCTGCACGAGTGGGTCCAATAACGGGTCTCCCCTGGATAGGAAGACCGAGAAGAACTGCAACATCCTCGAGGGTGATGGTCATCTCCCCCTTAGGCAAGTGGAATGTGTGTGTCTCTTGTCTCCATCTCTCAACGAGTGCAGCAAGTAGGTAATGATCTACAAATGTGAAATCTGATACGGCAAGGCCATAGAAGCCAGCATGGCGCAAGTAAGGTCTAATGGCATGTGGAGGCTCCATGTGATGAAAATGGTGCGCTCGACGCACCTTCACAAATCGATCTGGATGACCCTCTAACACGGCCTGCGAAATATGGGTAGGCTGCTGAGTGAGTAGTATGGTATCATCCATCTGCATATAAACAAAGAAAATGAGTCGTAAGTGTAAAATGTAAATATAACATTAATGGGTTAACTGACATACACATTTCAATATGGGTTAAGTGTTCCGCTTTCGGAGTTTTGAAATAAATTCTATTATTTCATATTCAAAGTTATTTCTTGAAAGCATGAATATTAATATCAAATAAGTTATGTTATCTAAAATATTGAGTCTTGAATTTGGTTACACATATTTTGGGGGAGCTTTGTGATTAACTACTTTTGGATTGGATTAAGATAAACCATGTCAATTAGTAATGATGTTTTTAGAATTTATCTAACTGTATGTATTCAATATCTTATGCTAATTATTATGATACTATAAATTTGTTATAGAACAGTTTTCTAAAATATCCTGCATGTTTAGATTGGGGTTTAGGTTGGAGGGTTTAGGGTTAAAATTTTTAATATGAACGTCCAGGAAACATGTTAATGGGTTAACTGACATACACTTTTCAATATGGGTTAAGTGTTCCGCTTTCAGAGTTTTGAAATAAATTCTATTATTTCATATTTAAAGTTATTTCTTGAAAGCATGAATATTAATATGAAAACTTATCTCAGATGTTTGGGGTTTAGAAAACCAAGGAATAAAAAAGAGATAACAACATTTAGTTTACAATATGGGAATGTCACAATGAAGACAATACATCATTATGAATGAGACTGTGAAGTCGACCCAACAACGGTAGGGCATCACTTCCGGTTATGACCTTCTTTATGACATATTGTGCATCGCAAACTCTGCCCTTGTTCTTGAGGCCAGTCCATCTCATTACGCATCCTACTCGCCTTTGGTCTCCCACGAGGACGTAACCGATTCATGTCAGGTATCACTATCTGCTGGCCTTCAGGCATTGGGAAATAACGATACTCCCCAATAGGTGTCCATGGTGCAGCATAACAGTTGGCAATGATATCCATCTGGTACACTGGATCAACATATGCTTCCCATGAGATGTTCACAGAGGCACATGCTGCGATGACGTGTGTACATGGAAACCGTAAGGCCTGAAATTTTCCACATTGGCATTGCCTTGTTTCCAGTAATACCACCATTTTTTCACCGACGTGATTTGTGATGGGGTCTGAACGCTCTTGAACTTCAAATCGGGAGTCTTCTCTTCGAAATAGACATACGTGATAACCAGAAGCTTCTTCAATATTTTTTTTTCAATCTCTCGTTGAAAGTGTATTCCATATCTTATCCCTTGATGTATTCTGTCTGATGCTAGTTTTTGTCTATCCACAAAGTACTTCACGCATCGATATAATGTCTCCTGAACTAATGCGGTTATAGGTAGCTTGCGAAGTCCTTTGAAGATACCATTGATGCAATCCACAATGTTTGTCGTCATGTGTCCGTACCTCTTTCCCCCGTCGTATGCCAATGTCCATTTCTCTTTTGGAATCTGCATCATATAATCATAAACATCTTGATTAGCCTGACGAATTTGTTCAAAACGTTCTTCAAATCGTCATTGGTCCGACTCATATGCTACAAAACGTAGATGATATTTCACATAAATTGATTTTATATTTATATTGAAATAGTAAAACCGAATGAATAAAATACGTACCAAGCCTCGTGATTGCCTTGTTCATCGGTTCGTTGTGGAATTTTTTATGTACATTGCTAGCAATGTGTCTAATGCAGAACCGATGATGTGCATTTGGGTATCTCCATGTATCAGGATCTGCATTGATTGCCTCATTAATTGATCGATGACGATCAGATATCAAACAAACTCCCTGAATGTTGGTGAAATGGTTGCTGATACATGCCAGAAACCAACTCCATGATTCATAGTTTTATTTCTCTACAATGGAAAAGGCAAGCGGAAGAGGTGAACGGTTTCCATCTTGGGTTGCCGCAATCAACAATACGCCCTTGTATTTTCCATACAGAAATGTTCCATCAATCTGAATAAATTGTTTGCAAAAACGAAATGCAGAGATACAAGGAAGGAATGCCCAGAACAACCGATGAAATTGAACATGAGATGGATCAAGTCGATTATCAGGAGACACATGTTCGTTTGTATCCAGATGGAAGACAACTTGGTTATGATGCCTCAGTATGGCTAGCAATTGCGGCAATACTCGATATGAGTCATCCCAATCACCATATACCTTCACAATTGCCTTCTGTTTCGCCATCAATGCCTTATTATAGGAAATCTTATAACCGAATGTCTGTAGAATCCTCTCTTGCACAAGGGATATTGGAACATCTTGGCATGTCCTAATCATCTCAACAACAATAGATGACACAAATTCTGCATCCAATGAAATATGATATTGTGTGAGACTTGGCTGAACGCAACTATGAGCCTCCTCAATCCTTGATATTCTCCAACCTCCAAATGTAATGTCTGGAATAGCCCTTAAGCGAAATCTACAATCATCCCCATACTTCACGCACCGTATAACATATTTACTACGGCATGATTCGTGAACTACATAGTTGAAGTTTCTCTCAATATGAAATCTCTTTAACGTGCTTTTTAAGGCATCTTTACTGGGAAAATTCCTTCCAATATATAAGGTTTTGTCCACCTCACTAAACCTATCTGGTACAACTCCAGGGAAATCAATTGCTGGTGTGAGAACAGTATTATCGAATTCAGGCACGCGTGTCATTGCTTCTGACCAAGATGAAAATAATGGTGGATGATTTATTGACCGAGGTTGATGTACAACAACTGCATTTCTCAAAACCTCCTCTCTATCTTTTGTTGGTCCCTCCTCATCAGCACTGTTGTCTCCATCTGATCCATCATTACGAAACTCCTCATCAGAAGTCGGATAGACATGTATATCCAGAAGATCATCTAGGTTGTCCTCTTCTGCTGCATCATTTGGAATAGGCTCAATGTCATGGGGTAGACTGTCTTCAACCACTCTTGTATTTCTACGTCTTTGTACAAGTGGACGTTGTTGTTGTACAGTAGCAACAACAACGTATAACTCCATCATGGTACCATCTAACCGTTGGGAAAATAAATTAATTGCTTAGACCCACAGCGCATCAGCAACCAATGGACAAGCTATATGCCACATTGTTGTTGGAAATTGCAAATGTCTATAGCTCATAGACATTATCTCTTGATCGGGTCCCAGATTTAAGGAAACATGAATTCTCTCTTGAAGGTCACTTATGGTAACACAACCAACTGTACTAACCACCGTAATTGGTTGTGTACTGTAAGAAGCTCCTTGCTCAGTTTGAATAATCTCCCCATAACAGTACACACATGCATACATGGCTCTCTACGTCAAAAATGTGTTCTTTCATCAAAATTATGATAGTGTAACAAAATATTAACAATTATGTTTGACGATATGATGTTTATTATAATGTAATTTTATTGCGCCTTTCTATACCATAAAGTATGCTACTGATTTTTGACCATATGATATTTATTAGAATGTAATTTTAGAGCGCCTTTTTATTTAGTTTGTTTTTTGTTCTTCATTTCACTTTATATATTCATTAGTATCGTTAGATAATCATTATATGAATTCATGTTTTAATCCTATGTTATTTATTAATTATTCTAAAATTAACTAATAATAACTAATCGTTAATTATTCTATTATTCTATAATTAACTAATAATAACTTTAATTTGTTAATTCTTATGTCCTTATTTGATTCTATAACATTATATTTATCATTTATCATTGATAAATATACTGATCATTAGTATCGTTAGCTAATCATTATATGAATTCATGTTTTAATCCTATGTTATTTATTAATTATTCTAAAATTAACTAATAACAACTAATCATTAATTATTCTATTATTTTATAATTAACTAATAATAACTTTAATTCGTTAATTCTTATGTCCTTATTTCATTCTATAAAATTATATTTATCATTTATCATTGATAAATATACTGATTTTATTTTTCTTCTCTTAGAAATTTTAGTAGTTTATAAAGAAAATATGAATCATCTTAATCATATTCCCCAGGAGTGTCAAACCAGGATGCAGCAAGGCCCGTTATCGTGGACCAGTTCCCGTTCGAGTCTAGCTCGAAGCGGTGTTTTCGGGTTTTACCCCTATGTACATCTGTGCCAGAGCCACATCCACTTGTTTGTATCCAGACAAGAATTTAATTGCGTAGATAACCACATAATCTTTAAGCTACCAAATTTCTAAATACTTAATCTTAAGTTAATCTATACTTAATCTATACTACCTAACAGTAATTATTTAAAACTATATATAACTAATTACAAAAACTAAATAACCAAATATTAAGAACTACCTAAACTGCTTAACAAATGAAAGATTTAAAACTAAACAAAATTAAATTAATTAAATAAAAACATTAAATTAAATAAAGAAACATACCTCTAAATGATGCTTCGTAAAAGCTCGCACAGAAAAAAAAAATTAGAGAGAGAGAGAAAATCAGAGAGATAAGTTGCAATGAACAAGTGAGGAGAGGGGGGGGGGGTGGCCGCCCTTTTATAAGGACTTCAGGCAAAGACGGCATCGCGGAAGCCGCCTTTCGCCTCTGTGTATGGCCAAAGGCGGCTTCCGTGATGCCGCCTTTCGCCTTACCCTGAGGCGAAAGGCGGCCTCCTCCCGGCCGCCATTGCCATGACATTGATCCGGACCAAAGGCAGCACGGGGGAGCAAAGGCGGCATCGCAGATGCCGCCTTTGTAGCATATTTTTAAAAAAAAATTTGACCTAGGCCGTTTTTCAGAATTTTTTTTTCAGAAAAACGTAAAAAAAAATCCACCTCTTGCCCCCTTCAGGTCCACGCCGCCTTCTCCCTTAACCTATAGCTTCCGGATGAACAGTCCCAGCGGATTCCTACCTCACCTCCCTTCCCATTTTTCTCCTCCTATGGTACTTTTATTTATTTATATTTTCGGTTTTATCTTGAAATCAATAACACTCTTGTGCCACGTTTCATTTGTTTTGTGCATTTTTCTTGGTATTTAGGGTGTGCGACAGGTCTGTGAGATTATTTTCTCCCTTCCATTGATGTGTGGTTGTGTTCGCATGCCTCTGAGGTAGATTTATTCATCTCTTACTATTCCAATTCAATCCATATAATGTTTGGCAGATCTAATTATTGTTTTGGCCTGATTCGCACCTACAATTTTGTTTCGCGTCATCCAATTCAAGGTCTTTTGTTTATGCGAGTCCTGAATACCTCTTTGGTCGTGTGTTGGTTCTAGTTGCACTGAAATTTGGGTGTTGGGAATTGTTGCAGTGCGTTGGGATCATTTCTAGGTGCACACACACATTTTTTTCAGGTATAAATATATATATATATATATATATATATATATATATATATATATATATACAGGCCTTCTGAGTGTGTGTTCCCTCATGGAGCGGGGAACACATGCATCAGTTTCAAGATGTATGTATATATATATATATATATATATATATGGAAGGGTGTGTGCGTGTGCAAGCGAGGTGTTGCTTGAGTTAGAATGTTTCGACTAGACTTCTTCGAGGTAGGAAAATCCATGCTTTTACTTTCCTTTTCTTGTCCTTAATGCTTGAGGTTTAATATATTGTTGGATGTGTTTCTCATGTGAACTCTTGTTGTGCCACTTAATATTATTTTATAAGTTGTGCAGTTGGTTTATTAAATTATACAAAGGCTGTGAGTCATGTTTTAATATGGTGTTTGTGTATGGTTGGTTTTAAAAAAGGATTTTGGGTAAGTTTTTGGTGTAAAAGCATTGCGGAACTTCTTGAATTTCATTTATAAAATATTTTAATGGTTTAGTAAATTGTGTATGGAATGAGAATCATGTTTGGGATAGGTTTTGTGTGTGTTTGGTTTAAAAAGATGATTTGAGTGTTTTGGTATAACACCTTTTGGTATTTTCATGAAATTGTTTCATAAATTTTCAATGATTTATTGAATGATTTGGGTGCTGTGAATTTGGTTTGAAAATGTGTTTGGGCGCATGCGCTTTAAATGTATATTTCATCGTGTCGTTTGTTTTTGTCTGGTTTTGTGCTCTTAAGTGTTTTCTTGAAATGTGTCGTTGGCTTGGCGTCATGTGGTTTTGTTGACACTTTGCCGATTTTTAAAGTGACCTAATAAATAATGTTGATGGTGTGATTTGTGTTTCAAAATCGTGTCAAGGTGGTTATTTCACGTTTTTTGTTTTTTTGGTTTGTTTTATGTTCATCTTTGTGTTATTTTGGTTTTATGCGGTTATTGCAGCGCGTTCGCAAGGTAGCCCCGTGATATTGTTGTCATCAGCTTGCACTTGCTTGTACGCATGCGCGAGGCATGTCGCACCCTTATGTTCGGACAGCGAGCCGAGGTAGGTCCCCCACTGCACTCACCTTTAGATTTAGAATTTATTAATTGCTTGATGTTTTATTAATATTAATAAATTGGAAATAATATAATATAATTAATTTTTATATGGTTATTTGGAGTGAAAAGAGCCGTTTATTTTATACCGAACACTTGAAACATTTTCTTGATGAGCGGACACCCAATATTGAAAGAATGCATGTTTGGACTTTAAACATAATTCACGGCATTTAGAATGTACTTCTAGTTTTAAAGATAAATGATTTCTTTAGAACAAGTGTTTTGAGCTTTTTGAGAAATGATGTTTTACATTAAAATTTGCGATGGCCCGTTTGGAACTTTAATAAAATAGATTATTTTGGAAAACCCACTCGGGGGTGATCATTGGTGTGCATTGATTGCGTGATCTGTATGTGTTGTTTTTTCATCAGGACTGATTAAATTACATTGTGGACACACCCACTTTTTATTGCTTGTGATGACATGGGAACCTGGTATATTGAGTGAATTTTCTGAGAAGGATTGTTGCACTAGATTAGACCACGCACTGGCTAGTGGCCCCATAGCAGGGGAATACTGATTTATTGCTGCTATGGGGATTGGGCCCCTCGGTTAGGCCATGCTGGGATATACCAAATAGTAGTATGGGCGTTATGACGTCATCGAGTTAGGGCATGCCTTCAGGATGAGTTAGATGTATAGTATGTTCTGTATTGTTCACGATCTCCTAGGTTCAATCCATGATTATTTTAGGGGTTATTTGTATGTGGTGTACAATTGAGAGTTCGAGTTCGGTTGCTGACCTATGTGTGCCACTTTTTCCATTGCCCTTAGTGTGTGTTTTGTGTTGTGTGTGATTTTACTTTTGAATAACAAATAAAGTTTGGATTTCTAAATTGTTCACAAAATGTTTTAAAAATGCAATGCACCTGTTTCTTTCAACATTAAACTTGTTCTCAATTAAGAAGGGAAATGGACTGTTACTTGTTTTAGAAATGAAAGTGTGTGAGGAAACCATATTTCATATAATTTAGTGCAAACCTGAAATTGATAAATTCTTTGTTTAATGGTATGTGCATTGGGAATAGAAATAGTCGGGCCTACCTACTGAGTTTTAATACTCATGCCAATAGTGTTTTCTTGTTTTCAGTTCAGTTGCAGGTTCCATCTTCAGTGTTTGACTTGAGCGACGTTGGTTGTGGTATGAAGAGTGACCCACGAGGTCACATGGAGTTTGGGTCGTGGTCAGGTTAGTAGCGTTGCTGGTTGTTCTTTATTTATTTGGTTTTGTTCTATTTATTTTTTTCCACTGATTATTTTATTTTATTTTGGGCCAAATCATTCCCACCTAGTTAATTTTGATGCCAGACACGAATTGCCAGCCCGTGGGGATCGGGAACACCCCTCGGGCCATGTCGTGGGTCGGCTCGGGTGACCAGTTCACCTGGGATGGTTCGTGAAAAAATGGTATCAGAGGCGGGCCCTTGTTGTTTGGGAAGTCCAGTAGATGGAGATTAGGTGTGTCAGGACTCGAGAGGTAGGTACGGGAAAGACGTCATGAACCCTCGCTCATTCCGCACCTTGAGTTGCCAGGGATAGTTCGGGAATTCAGTCTTTGTTTCATTTTGGTTTGTTTTGGATTGAGGGATGACAACGGAGGTAAACCGAGGTTACATCGTGATCTCAGATGGAGTAGTGACCCATGTGGAGTCCGGGTACATGGTTTGAATCCCTCCTAGTTGTTGACCCTTACTTGGGGCATGAACCACTACCATTTCGTCAGGTTATGTGTGACCACTAGTCCCTCACTACGGTGGTTTGATGCAATTTGAGTGTCACTTTCATTTTGGTTGGTGTAGGTGCGTTTTTGGAAATGAAAAAGGGGGTTTTGAAAATGGGACTGATTTCTTTTAAATGACATTAAATTTATGAAATGTTTTTTAAAACTGAAAGCCTTCGGTTTGGAAAACTGTTGTTTGCATGGAAAGTGTTTGAGAATGGTTTGGGGTGAAACCTCAGGTACTCCTTATGAACGTTTGCACATGTGAGAGGATGCGTGGAAAGTGTGTGTTGGTGCGTATGAATGAAAGTTGATGTAGACATGCACAACGGTTTATGGGATTACCTAGGTGTGTTTGAAATTAAAGGCTTGACCTTGTTTTCTAAATTGGCTTTTATAGAGGAAAATGGTTTTGGAATGTGATTTTGGTTTGAAAAGTGGATTTGTTATTTGGAAAGTGGTCTTTAAAGAAAGAGGTTTTGAAATATAAAAAAGGGGTGGTTTTGGAAACTAAAATGAAATGGGAATTTTGGAAAGGGAATTTTGAGTTGTGTTTGCGGTTGTTTGATTATTTTGGGTTGGTTGTTTTGGATGAAGCCACTTTATTTGATGTTACTTCGATTGATATTGGATTTGGCTTGGTGTTATATACCTTGTTCAAAAATGCCGCCCAGAACGGTTCCCATAGTTTTGATGAGTTATGCCCAGCTTTTGGTCTTTCTCGGACGTTGTCTGTCCTTCATGGTGATTGGATTCTGTTAGAGACAGTGGAGTGGCATGAAGAGGTCGAGTGCATCTTCAGTGTATTGGGAACTCCCAAAACTATTAGAATGCATGTTGTTTTGGGTCTGTTCGGAGGTCCAGCTCTGGATGAGTAGGAGTTGTTCGCCCCGCCATTACCGAAAATTGGGATGACGTGGTATGTATTTAAGGCCATCTTCGTTCATTGGTTAATACTTGTGGAGGTGAAGATGAATAATATGGAAGAGCTCATGCATGTTCAACATGGACAACAGATGGTGAAAGCGTATGTTGAACATTTCAAGGATCTTGTGTCTCTTTTTCTAGGGGTAGTGTCGTAAGACTGGATGAATACTACTCCCTTCATCAGGGGTCTTCGTCCAGAGATCAAGGAGTGAGTCCTCCTGTTTTGGGAGAATTACTTTTGAGAAGTTGGTGGATGAGGTGTTCTTAGTTAAGTTGGTTTCCGAAGCTCAAACGGTTGGCAATCCACCGTATCCAGTTGCTCGTGAAGATCCCCCACCTGGAGAGCATAGTGTGTCAGGTGAATTTGTTTCTAAAGAGTCATCAGCAGTGGTTCTGGATTAGATTTCGTTGAACCTTTCAGTGGTGTGCCACTAGCATGGCCAGTTCAGGCACATGAAGCCTTCATGTCGCATCCCTCCAAAGACGTGTCATCATTGCAGGTGTCTTTATCATCTAGAGAAGCTTTGGAGGAATCATCACCTAAGGAAGACACTATGACCTGAAGATTCCAATGTCTGACTATGAGGCAGGAGATACTTCAACCATCAGATCCCCATCCATAGGTCTTGGGGTGAATCTCGCGCGCAGTCAAGAGTTGTCGGGGGTGTGACGCCTCATTTCGGGTTCTGTGTTCCGTGTTGGAAACAAAATATTTAAAGCCCTTCCGTTCTTGTCCTTCCACTATTAAAGTTTTGGCGTTGTTGTAGGTTCTTTGTGTCGTCGTGAGGTTGGGATGAACGTGTTAGTTTGTAATCCAAACTGTCTCATTTGTCTGATTATGGTGTCTAGGATCGTGCATTTTTCTTAGAGGTATGTTTGGTCCTTGTGTGGGTTAATCTTGGTTTGGCGGTGTTCGTTTGTAGATATAAGTGCCTGCGGAGGAGTCCAGGTTTGCGGTTATGCTCGGGTTTGCTGCTTGGATTAAGTTCTTCTCGGAGATTTTCCTATCATCTTCTGGATTTTTTTGGTCTGAGTCGAGAGTTCAAAGTTTTGGCGGAGGTGCTGTTTCACTCGTGCTATAGAGGTTCATTTGGATCGGTTGGGAGTTCCTGTGTCTCCCCCCTTCCCAAGGTGGTATGTTTAGGTGTTAAATTTACGCAATAGTTGAGTTCTTATGGTGGGGAGAACCCTCTTGTGTTCTCCCATTCTCTTATGTTGTGGTTTCTGCTAGTTTTATTTGGGCATGGATTCTTGTTTTGCCTATTGTTTAGCAGGGTGACTTTATGGGGGTATAAAGTGTCTGTGGTGGGGAGAATTGTCACGACCGCCATTTCTATTTATTTTATTTTTATTATTTCTTGGTTCCGAGTGTCCGTTCCGCAGTCCGGGCTACGCCCCGGATTAAAATATTTGTGGTTTGATGCTTTTTCTGGGTTTCAGACCCATGCGCGGCCGTCGTGTGGTTGGCAGTCACCGCGCAGTTGGCCCGGGTGTCGGGCAAGTGCTCTTTTTTTAAAACTAGGTTTTGTTATTTTAATTTGGTTTGGGTCGCGTTATTATTAAATGGTTATTTTTATTAATTTTTATTATTGTTAATATTATTGTTATTATTATTCTGGTATACTATTATTATTATTGTTTTATTGCAATTATAATTTTTTCAGATATTATTATTATTATTACCATATTATAATGAAATGAAAAAAATATATCTCGCCTGACCCTAGAAGCACGGTGCCCTCCCCTTTCCATCGGCCTCCACCTGCGCGAGCCTCCCCCCATTCTCTCATGTTCCACGCCACGGCCCACACCCTTTCTTCCTCCCTTGTGCAAACCAGGCCCATTTCCCCCCTATGCTCCCTTCTCCTGTCCCACGCGACACCTCGTCAGCCCTCCCTCGTCGCTGCAGTGCTCCCCAGCACCAGGTCGCGCCTCGCCGGCCCCCGCTGCCTGTCCGACCGCCGTCGCACCTGCCCAGTGGCCGCCGTCGGCTCGCCTGGCCCCCCTGCCTGCAGCCGACCCCGCACGCCCAGGCCCTCGACCTCGATCCCTCTTGCTTGCTCAGCCGACCTTCCATCCTGGCAGCACCCCCCCCAGCTTCACTGGTGCCCCCTCAACACCCCTTCTGACCTCCACCTGCTTTGTAGTCTAGCGACATAGCGTACCAGCCCCCTCAACCCACTCACCTTCTCGCCGTCCTCGGTCAGGCCCTCCGCACTCGCCCCTGGTCTGCTCCCTAGATCTCAACCTCACTTCTCCGGCCTCCCCTCCTCCCCCATGGCGCGAGGCACCTCATTCTAGCAGTAGGAGGCTTTCATTCCGCAAAACTGCACCAGGCCTACGACCCTCCACCTCTTTCCCCCTTTAGGTCCACGCCTCCTTCGCCCTTCGCCTCTAGCTCCCGAATGAACAGCCCCAGCCGATTCCGACCTCACCTCCCTTCCCATTGTTCTCCTCCTCTGGTAATTTTATTTATTTACATTTTTGGTGTTATTCTGAAATCAATAACACTTTAGTGCCACGTGTCATTTGTTTTGGGCATTTTTCTTGGTATTTAGGGTGTGCGACGAGTCTGTGAGATTCTTTTCTCCCTTCCGTTGATGCGTGGTTGTGTTCGCACTCCTCTGAGTTAGATTTATTCATCTCTTCCTATTCCAATTCAATCCATATAATGTTTGGCAGATCTAATTATTTTTTTGGCATGATTCACACCTACTATTTTGTTTCGCGTCATCCAATTCAAGGTCTTTTGTTTATGCGAGTCCTGAATACCTCTTTGTTCATGTGTTGGTTCTACTTGCACTGAAATTTGGGTGTTGGGAATTGTTTCAGGGTGTTGGGATCAATTCCAGGTGCTCGCACACATTTTTTTTTTCTGGTATGAATATATATATATATATATATATATACACACACACCTTTTGAGTGCGTGTTCCCTCATGGCGCAGGGAACACGTCCATCAGTTTCATGATGTATATATATATATATATATGGAAGGGTGTGTGCATGTTCAAGCGAGGTGTTTCTTGAGTTATAAAGTTTCGACTCGACTTCCTCGATGTAGGCAAATCCATGCTTTTACTTTCCTTTGCTTGTCCTTGATGCTTGAGGTTTAATATATTGTTGGATGTGTTTCTCATGTGAACTCTTGGTGTTCCACATAATATTATTTTATAAGTTGTGCAGTTGTTTTATTAAATTATACAAAGGCTACGAGTCATGTTTTAATATGGTGTTTGTGTATGTTTGGTTTTAAAAGAGGATTTTGGGTGCGTTTTTTGTGTAAAATCTTTGCAGAACTTCTTGATTTTTTTTATAAAATATTTTAATGGTTTATTAAATTGTGTATGGAATGAGAAACATGTTTGGTAAAGGTTGTGTGTGTGTTTGGTTTAAAAAGATGATTTGAGTGTTTTGGTATAACACCTTGTGGTATTTTCATGAAATTATTTTATAAATTTTCAATGATTTGTTGAATAATTTGGGTGCTGTGAATTTGGTTTGAAAGTGTGTTTTGGCGCATGTGTTTTAAATGTATATTTGATCGTGTCCTGCGTTTTGGTCTGGTTTTGCGCTCTTAAGTGTTTTCTTAAAATGGGTCGTTGGCTTGGCGTCGTGTGGTTTTGTTGACACTTTGCGGATTTTTAAAGTGACCTAATAAATAATGTTGATGGTGTGAGTTGTGTTTCAAAATCGTGTCGAGGTGGTTCTTTCACGTTGTCTGTTTTTTTTGGTTTTTTTAAGTTTGTCTTTGTGTGATTTTCATTTTATGCATTTATTGCAGCGTGTTCGCAAGGTAGCCCCGCTATATTCCTGTCATCAGCTTGCGCTTACTTGTACGCCTGCGCGAGGCATTTCGCGCCCTTGTGTTTGGACAGCGAGCTGAGGTAGGTCCCCCAGTAAACTCACCTTTAGATTTAGAATTTATTAATTTCTTGATGTTTTATTAATATTAATAAATTGTAAATAATATAATATAATTAATTTTTATATGGTTATTTGGTGTGAAAAAGCCGTTTATTTTATACCGAACACTTGAAACATTTTCTTGACGAGAAGACACCCAGTATTGAAAGAATGCATGTTTGTCCTTTAAACATAATTCACGGCATTTCATATGTACTTCTAGTTTTAAAGATAAATGATTTCTTTTGAACAAGTGTTTTGAGATTTTTGAGAAATGTGGTTTTACTTTAAAATTGGAGAAGGCCCGTTTGGCACTTTAATAAAATAGATTATTTTGGAAAACCCACTCGGGGGTGATCTTTAGTGTTTGTTGATTGCGTGAACTGTATGTGATGTTTGTGCATCGTGACTGATTAAATTACATTGTGAACGCACCCCCTTTTTATTGCTTGTGATGACATGGGAACATGGCATATTGAGTGAATTTTCTATGAACTATTGCTGCACTAGTTGAGACCACGCACTGGCTAGTGGCCCCATAGCAGTGGAATACCGAGTTATTGCTGCTATGGGGATTGGGCCCCTTGGTTAGGCCATGCAGGGCTATACCAGGTTGTAGTATGTGCGTTATGACGTTATCGAGTTAGGGCATGACTTCAAGATGAGTCAGATGTATAGTATATTCTGGATTGTTCACGATCTCCTAGATTCGACCCATGTTTCTTTTAGTGTTTATTTGTATGTGGCGGACGATTGAGAGGTCGAGTTCGGTTACTGACCTATGTGTGCCACTTTTTCTATTGCCCTTAGTGTGTGTTCTGTGTTGTGTGTGATTTTCCTCTTGGATAACAAATAAATTTTGGATTTCTAAATTGTTCACAAAATGTTTTAAAAATGCAATGCACCTGTTTCTTTCAACATGAAACTTGTTATAAATTATGTTGGGAAATGGACTGTTACTTGTTTTAGAAATGAATGTGTGTGCGGAAATCATATTTTATATAATTTAGTGCAAACCTGAAATTGATAAATTCTTTATTTAATGGTATGTGCATTGGGAATAGAATTAGTCGGGCCTACCTACTGAGTTTTAATACACACACCTATAGTGTTTTCTTTGTTTTTAGTTCTGTTGTAGGTTCCAGCTTTAGTGTTCGCCTTGAGCGACATTGGTTGTGGTATTGGAGAGTGACCCATGAGGTCACATGGAGTTTGGGTCGTGGTCAGGTTAGTAGCGTTGCTGGTTGTTCTTTATTTATTTGGTTTTGTTCTATTTTTTTTTCCGCTGGTTATTTTATTTTATTTTGGGCAAAATCATTCCCACCTGGTTAATTTTGATGGCCGACACTAGTTTCCAGCCTGTCGGGATTGGGAACGCCCCTCGGGCCATGTTGCGGGCCGGCTCAGGTGACCAGTTCACCCGGGCTGGTTCGTGACAAAATGGTATCAGAGGCGGGACCTTGTTATTTGGGATATCCGGTAGATGCAGATTAGGTGTGTCAGGACTCAAGAGGTAGGTACATGAAGGATGTCATGAACCCTCGCTCGTTCCGCACCACGGGTCTCTAGGGATAGTTCGAGAATTCACTTTTTGTTTTGTTCTGTTTTGTTTTGGATTGAGGGATGACAACGTAGGTAAACCGAGGTTACATCGTGATCTCACATGGAGTAGTGACCCATGTGGATTCCGAGTACACGGTTTGAATCCCTTCTAGTTGTTGACGCTTTCTTGGGGCATGACCCACTACCATGTCGTTAGGTTATGTGTGACCACTAGTCCCTCACTATGGTGGTTTGATGCAAGTTGAGTGTCATTTTCATTTTGGTTGGTGTAGGTGTGTTTTGGAAATGAAAAAAGGGGGTTTTGAAAATGGGTCTTATTTCTTTTAAATGACTTTAAATTTATGAAATGGGTTTTAAAACTGATATACTTCGGTTTGGAAAACCGTTGTTTGCATGGAAAGTGTTTGAGAATGGTTTGGGGTGAAACCTCAGGTACTCCTTATGAACATTTTCACATGTGAGAGGATGCGTGGAAAGTGTGTGTTGGTGCGTATGAATGAAAGAGGATGTAGAAATGCACAACAGTTTATGGGATTACCTGGGTGTGTTTGAAATTAAAGGCTTGACCTTGTTTTCTAAATTGGATTTTAAAGTGGAAAATGGTTTTGGAAAGTGATTTTGGTTTGAAAAGTGGTTTTGGTATTTGGAAAGTGGTCTTGAAAGAAAGAGGTTTTGAAATATAAAAAAGGGGTGGTTTTGGAATCTAAAACGAAATGGGAATTTTGGATAGGGAATTTTGGGATGTGTCTGTGGTTGTTTGATTCTTTTGAGATGGTTGTTTTAGATGAAGCCGCTTTCTTTGATGTTACTTCGATTGATATTGGTTTCGTCTAGGTGTTATATACCTTGTTCAGAAATGCCACCCAGAAAGGTACCCAGAGTTTTGATGAGTTATGCCTAGTTTTTGGTCTTTCTCAGACGTTGTCTGTCCTTCATGGAGATTGGAGTCTGTTAGAGATAGTGGAGTGTCTTGAAGAGGTCGAGTGCATCTTCAGGGTATTGGGAACTCCCAAAACTATTATAATGCATGCCGTTTTGGGTTTGTTCGGAGGTCGATCTCTGGACTAGTAGGAGTTGTTCACCCCACCATTACCGCAAGTTGGAATGATGTGGTATGTCTTTAAGGCCGTCTTTATTCAATGGTTTATACTTTTGGAGGTGAAGACAAAGAAGATGGAAGAGCTCATGCGTGTTCAACATGGCCAGCAGACGGTGAAATCGTATGTTGAACATTTCAAGGATCTCGTGTCTCTTTTTCTGGGGGTAGTGTCGTAGGAATGGATGAAGACTTCTCCCTTCATTAGGGTTCTTCGTCCAGAGATCAAGGAGCGAGTCCTCCCTTTTAGGGAGCATCAATTTTGAGAAGTTGGCGCATGAGGTGTTCTTAGTTAAGTTGGGTTCCGAAGCGCAAACGGTTGGCAATCCACTGTATCCAGTTTCTCGTGAAGATCCCCCACCTAGCGAGCATAGTGTGTCAGGTGAATTTGTTTCTAAAGAGTCATCTACAGTGGTTCTGGCTTCTAATTCATCGAATCGTTCAGTGGTGTGCCACTAGCTTGGCCGACTCAGGCATGTGAAGCCGTCATGTCAAATCCCTCCAAAGAAGTGTCATCGTTGCAGGTGTCTGGATCATCTAGAGAAGCTTTACAGGAAGCTTCGCCAGAGGAAGACACTATGACCTGAAGATTCTAATGCCTGACTGTGAGGTAGGAGATGCTTCAACCATCAGATCCCCAACCATAGGTCTTGGGGTGAAGCTCACGCGCAGTCTGAAGTTGTCGGGGGTGTGACACCTCAGTTCGGGTTCTGTGTTGCATGTTGGAAACGAAATATTTAAAGCCCTTCCGTTATTGTCCTTAAACTGTTAAAGTTTTGGCGTTGTTGTAGATTCATTGTGTTGTCGTGAGGTTGGGATGAACATGTTCGTTTGTAATCCAAACAGTCTCGTTTGTCTGATTATGGTGTTTAGGATCGTGCGTTTTTCTTAGAGGTATGTTTGGACCTTGCGTGGATTAATCATGGTTTGGAGGTGTTTGTTTGGAGATATAAGTGCCTGCGGAGGAGTCCAGGTTTGCGGTTATGCTCAGGATTACTTCTTGGATTAAGTTCTACTCGGATATTTTCCTATCATCTTCGGTATTTCTTGGGTCTGAGTCAAGATTTCCACGTTTTGGCGGAGGTGCTGTTTCGCTCGTGCTATAGAGGTTAGTGTGGATCGGTTGGGAGTTCCCGTGTTGCCCCCCTTCCTGAGGTGGTTTGTTTAGGTGTTAAATTTCTGCGCTAGTTGAGTTCTTGTGGTGGGGATAACCCTCTTGTGTTCTCCCATTCTCTTATTGTTGGGAAAAAATCCCTCAAGGTAACATTGCAATATTTTTGGGTTGATTGTGTTTGTTGACAAAGCAAGTTTTCATGGATATTTGTCGAGTTCCCAAGAAGTTGTTGACAATCGTTGTTGACAAAGAGCGATGACAAAGGAAAGGATAATCTGGGGGCGGTACAAAAAGAGCAGTACAAGGTGGAACCGTTTTCCAGTGTTTGCCAAATTTTTGGGGTCCAAAATTTGGAATTTGGGGAGCATCACGAAAATAGGATTTCCATGAAGAGCATAATTTAATATGGCAGCGGCATGAATTTCGCGAAGATAGGATTCATGGTTTGGAAATTGCGAAGACCAGAAGAATGGAGGCGGTGAGTCTTCACGATTATGTCAAGCTTCACGAACGACAGAGGCTGAAGTGCATCGCGGCGGTGAAGAGCTTTGCGAGGGAGCTTCGCGGAGAAGGCGCGAATATTTGTTGACGGTGATTCTTCGCGACTACGTCAAGCTCCGCGAACGGAAAATTGGCGTGGTGATTCGCGATTTGGACAGAATTCCGGCTAAAACTATGGAGCTTCGTGATTTGAGATGACATGGCATTGACTTCGCGTGGAAAGTTTGAGGGTCGGTGGAATCACCTATAAATAGAGGCTGACCCCCTCGAGAGAAGTAGAGAGATTTTTCAGAGAAGATCATTTTCTCTCGTTTTGCGAAGTTAGTTCATGGAGCCAGTGTGCTTCGCGAAAGAGGAGCTTCGCGGTGGCTATTGTAGCTCCGCGAAAGTTGTGTGCTCCGTGTTGGCTCAGTGAGCTTCACGAGAGATGTTGCTTTGCAACGAGTTGAGCTTCGCGAGAGTTCTTCACGAGAGAGCTTCGCGAAAAGGAAGGAGCTTCGCGAAGGCTTGTTTGAGCTTTGCGAAATTGGAAGCCTTGGAAAGTAGGGTGCTTTGCGAAGGTGTTTCCAAAGTGAATTTCCCAGTGGTTCAGGGGTAAAGGGATATTCATCAGTGGATGAAAGTTGGACTTTAACAGAGCATCTATCTACAGTTAAGGATGCATTACTTCATGAAAATGAAGAGACCTATAGGTTTATAAACTGTGAGTGGATTCCCTTCACAGAGTAGTGAGCTTAGGAATAGGAAGTAGGTGATCCTCTCCACCGGCAGTGAGCCAGAGAGAGAGAAACAGGGAGTGACCATTGGGAAAGCAGTGAGCTGACCCTAAACTTTGTAAAGGCAGTGAGCCTGGGCATAGAAGTGATCTAGCCCGAACATTGTAATCCACATCTAGTGAAGTTTAGTGGAATTGGTACGCACGAAAACTTGTCGGCGTATGCTCCTTGGACGTAGCCCAGTGAGGGTGAACCAAGTAAAAATCTTTGTGTCTACCTGCTTACTTCCTTGCATTTCATTTGAATCATCATCATCAGACAAAGTGCAAACAAAGTGACCCTTGTAATGAAGAGGTCAAGATCTAGTGGGGCAGGAAGAATTTTGAAAAAGAATATTCATACCCTTATTCACCCCCACTCTCAGGGTATATAGGCCCCTATTGGTCCTAACACTTATGTTGTGGTTTTTGCTAGTTTTATTTGGGAATAGATTCTTGTTTTGCCTATCGTTTAGCTGGGTGAATTTCTGGGGGCAGAAAGTGTCTGTGGTGGGGAGAATTGTCACAACCGCCATTTCTATTTATTTTATTTTTATTATTTCTTTATTCTGAGTGTCCGCGCTGTGGTCCGGGCTATGCCCCGGATTAAAATATTTGTTGTTTGATGCTTTTTCTTGGTTTCGGACACGTGCACGGCCGCCAAGTGGTTGGCGGGCGCCGCGCAGTTGGCCCAGGTATCGGGAAAGTGCTCTTTTTTATAACTTTGTTTTATTATTTTAATTTTTTTTGGCTCGCGTTATTATATAATGGTTATTTTTATTAATTTTTATTATTGTTAATATTATTATTATTATTATTCTGGTATAATATTATTATTATTATTTTATTTCTATTATTATTATTTTTTTCAGATATTATTATTATTATTACCTTATTATAATGAAATGAAAAAAAATATCTCGCCTAACCCTAGCAGCACGGCGCCCTCCCCTTTCCCTCAGCCTCCACCTGCGCGAGCCGCCCCCCTTTCTCTCATGTTCCACACAGCGGCCCACACCCCTTCTTCCTCCCTTGTGTAAACCAGTCCCTTTTCCCCCCGGCGATCAATTCTCCCGTCCCGTGCGACGCCTCGTCGGCCCTCCCTCATTGCTGCAGCGCTCCCCAGCACCGGGTCGCACCTCGCCGCCCCCCCTGCCTGTCCAACTGCCGTCGTACCAGCCCAGTGGCGGTTTCCACCTCGCATGGACCACCTTGCCTGCAGCCAACCCCGCATGCCCATGCCCTTATCCTCGCCCCCTTCTTCTTGATCATCTGTCCTTCCATCCTGGCAGCGCCACCCCCGAGCTTCAACGGTGCCCCTCAACACACCTGCCAACCTCCACCTCCTTTGCAGTCTAGCGGAACAGCGGACCAGCCCCCTAACCCTGCTCACCTTCACGCCGGCCTTGGTCAGGCCCTCCGTACTCGCCCCTGGTCCGCTCCCCATCCCCCAGCCACGCTTCTCCGGCCTCCCCTCCTTCCCCATGGCGCGAGGCTCCTTCCAGCAGTAGGAGGCTTTCTTTCCGCAACACTGCACCAGGCCTACGACCCTCCACCTATTTCCCCCTTCACGTCCACGCCGCCTTTTCCCTTCGCCTCTGTAAAGACCCGAAGCCTGACGTAAATGGACATTACATTACTTTTGCGGAATACTTGGTACATAACAAAAACACACACACAAGGATCGTAATAGATTAGTGTCTTTAGAAACTCGGAACGTAATATTATAATCTTCAATATCTCCCATAAATATCTTCCCTTTTTTTTACATAAAACCTTTCTTTATATCCTAGGGAAAAGAAAACATAAAAGGGTGAGCTCAAATGCTCAGTAAGGGTAAGCAAAAGAGAAATCAATCACATCATATTCATAAGAACATAACTTTTGGAAATCTTAACATGCAAAAGAGAGCATAATTTCATAACATGGGATAAATCATAGTAGTGAAATGAAATCCCAATAATCATAACTTAAAACATGAAACTTTGTGGCATAGACACATAATCATAGAGAATCATTTCTTGTTAGTCAAGACTCATTGCCAAGACTATCTTAGTGGACAAAGTCCCTTTCTGAACCGAGTCACCCTCGTTTCAGTCCTGTTTCACTGAACCGGTATAACCTACCATTCCAGCCATGTCTATCTCATGAGATATAAAATCTTTACCCAATGCATTGGAGGGAGATATAGGTCCCACCCATCTCATTATGATACCATTCTTATGTGTGCCACAAAATCATAAATCATACATCATTGCATAACCCAAGTAATACAAATGGGAATCTTAAACATCATGACATCATAAATCAATTCATATAAGATAAAGGAATTCATAAAAATAATTCAATCACAACATGATCAAATCAATGTAATAATAGGGATAAAAACAGAACCATTTTATTATCTTAGATGGAAAATAATTTTGATAAAATACTTGAAGTCCATTTTTGAGGAAAATATACTTTCTACTTCAAAAACATTTTTCCTTTCATAACATGTCATACGACCTTAAAATAAAAGATGTTGATTAAAAATAAACTTGAAAACTTGTAAAGGAAGCTTCTTGGAAATAATGTTTTAAAAATCCATTCAGGTTGTATAAGTTAAAGAAAACATTCTTTGTACTTTTGTCGGAAAATTCTAAAAGTACCTCGTACGAAAAAACGACAAAAGATTCCTTTCATATTCTTTAAAAAAAACTCACCGAAGGGTAAAATTAGATTTAAACTATTTTAAGTGGATGGAAACAATATTACATATTGATGAAACATGGATGTGGATGATAAAATACACCCCAGTAAATACTAAAGTATAAACAACCTCGGATAAAAATGAGATTGTGATATTTCCCCTTACCTTAGGTCCGACTTTCTTTGTAAGTGTCCGAACCACTTGTATAATGATTTAAATCATGTTATTGACTTATTCCAGAATCATATTCATTGTTATTATATCATATATGGTCCACTTATGACTTTATATTAACCGTTCTTTTGTAAATCCATGTTAAAGTAGCGTTTTGGGTAAAATCGTCTCATTTGTCGTTCGTGTTTTTAACATCTAATTATTCATATGATTACTTAGATCATGATTACTTAATTACAGAATATAAAACATGATTTATATATATATATATATTCATAATACACATATATAATAAATCAGTAAATGGAAAGAAATACACCGTTCATGGAGACGGTAGTCCGTACGTACGCATGAATGCTGTTTTCGTTTCCTTATTGAATTGAATGAAATTAAGTAGATGACATACATATAAATATAAATAATTCCAGTATTATTAGGTCATATATTTCATTATTACTTATTATATATACTTTATAATCATTCATGAATGGTTAATCATTGAGAATGAATCTCATCGCGTCGTGGAGACGGTAGTCCGTACGTACGCACGAGCGATGATATCGTTCCCATGGTCGTGGAATTGTGTTGAAGTGTATGTATACTATTTCAGTATCAATATCACTTTATAATAATAATATATAGTTACTCATTACACCTTTATACCCATCCAATTAATGTGGTGGCAGAAAATAGATTACACCACAGCGTGGAGACAGTATTCCGTACGTACGCACGCGCGGTGATTTCCTTTTTTCCGTAGGATGGATAGAAGGTTAATTAGAGTTGTTTCATATTTATAATAACATATCAGTATATAAGAAATACTGATGTTATTACTTTATCATGAAACAACTAAAGAAGAAGAAGTTGAAGAAGAAAGAAATTGAAAAAGATCAGTAATGGATATTACCTCTTTTTGACGCGCCTTTTATTAGCCTCCACTTAAAGAACTAAGGATGGTCTTTGAAGAAGACCATGACCTCTATGATGATACTAGGGAAGTGGAGAAGGGATTTTGGCAGGGGTTGTCTGATATTGAGTGCTCAAATTGGTGTGAGGAGGAGGGGGAGGAGGTGCCCTTTTATAAGGGAGGAGAGGGGCACCTTTGGAATATCTCAAAATATTATTTTATATTAAAGTCAAAATCGGTTTATAATGGTTCCAAAGGGTCTTATTTCGAAGATAAAGTGGGGATGGGTCGAAATCCTATCATCCAATAGGATTTATACAAGTTTAGGGTATTATTTTAACCTTATCAATTAGATTTAACTCTAAGTTAAATAATTTAACTTTTACCAAGTCTTTTTGTTTTCTTTCACTATATGGTTAATACACTTACTATAACATGCCAAACAAACCCCAAATTGTATATTATTAATACATATATCCTTATCTAAGTCATTTGGCCGAACATTAGATTTTTAGTAATAAAATAACAATTAATAATATAATATTTGATTTAAAAACTATTTTGTGTCAATTTTGACACTATTTGATATATGATTTTTGTGAAAGTCATAACAGAATTATATGTTCGAACCAAGTTGATTAAATCAACACTAATATATCATAGTAACCTATAAAATTATTTTAATTCATAAAAAGTCTTAAATTACATTTATTTTGGTATTTATAATATCAATTATGTCAATATTTCATTAATAAGATAATTACTGCATCATCATTGTGTCATAAATAAATTAAATTATTTGATGTCTAAAAATTACAAATAAAATACCATCATGTAGGAAATCTTTTTAGATTTCTAATGAATATTTAAAATCTAATTTATCTTATGTACAACCCTATATTAAAAATGTTTTAGTAAATATACTTTGATTTTAACTCTTTTAACTCTTCTTTGAATTAAATAATAATAAATGTCCTAATCTAATCCAAGTGGGCCTAAATGGTAATATTTTACACTTAAGGTTGTTTTTGGTCGATATAAACTTGTCCAATAGAATTAGGGCATGTGTTAGGGTAATATCAATATCATTCTTACCCTTAATTACCCTATTTACTTTTAACCGTGGTAAATAAAAGTAAAAAGTTACTATTCACCAAAAATTATTTTCATCTCATTGAACCACATTTTACTTACTGACATCAACCGTGTCTCTTGGATTTTTGAAATTCCATTCACAGAAGCGGTAAAATTAAGTTTTATGAAAAATTCAGTTTTTTTTAACTACCACTTAGTAGTTTCACTATTCATAAAAAATTGATGTTTTTCAGAACAATGCCAAAATTTCATCCTAAGCTATATTTCATATTCCGAATTCAAAAATGAAGTCTATTTTACCAAATTCATAACATAGAAGTTGCATTAATTAATTTTATAATTAAATCCCGCTGTTAAAACAAATAGCGTGTTTTTAAGAAACAATATCTATCAAAAGATTGACACTTGATTATGTTTGGTTTAAATGTGAAATTACATTCAATGACCAACATTGTATTAAATTGTAAAAATATATTCTAAATATACTTTAAAACCACTCAAATTAATAATTTATCACTATTAATTATTTCGACTAAAAAAGTTGTTTTTAATTATAATTTAGTAATTTTCACTATTTATCAGAATATGAAAGTTATCCGAAAAGTACCAAAATTTCACCTTAGGCTAAATTTGATACTCCGAATCCAAAAATGAAGTCCATTTTGAGAGCTAAAATTTCTAAAATTTAAAAAGTGGTTATTACTATTCATAACGGCTAGTTTTAATAATATTTTAATAGCATATCGTTGTTTCGTGAAACTCAGTATTGCGTATTACACACGCTATCGAGGAAGGTTGCGATTGCGTGTAATGAAAGGCAAGTCAAAGATGCGTGTTGTGCAAGCTCCTTTTGGTGTAGCGTACAACACAAGACATTAATAAAATTAAAAAGAATATTTTTCATAAAATCTCGGGCTGTTACAGCCTCTAGCTCCCGGATGAACAACCCCAGCCGATTCCGAACTCACCTCCCTTCCCATTGTTCTCCTCCTCTGGTACATTTATTTATTTATATTTTTGGTGTTATTCTGAAATCAATAACACTCTAGTGCCACATGTCATTTGTTTTGTGCATTTTTCTTGGTATTTAGGGTGTGCGACCGGTCGGCGAGATTATTTTCTCCCTTCCGCTGATGCGTGGTTGTGTTCGCCTGACTTTGAGGTAGATTTATTCATCTCTTCTTGTTCCAATTCAATCCATATAATGTTTGGCAGATCTAATTATTGTTTTGTCTTGATTCGCACCTACTATTTTGTTTCGCGTCATCCAATTCAAGGTATTTTTGTTTATGCGAGTCCTGAATACCTCTTTGGTCATGTGTTGGTCTTAGTTGCGCTGAAATTTAGGTGTTGAGAATTGTTGCAGGGTGTTTGGATCAATTCCTGGTGCGCGCACACATTTTTTTTTCAGCTATGAATATATATATATATATACGCCTTCTGAGTGCGTGTTCCCTCATGGCGCGGGGAACACGTGCATCAGTTTCAATAAGTATATAATATATATATATATGGAAGGGCGTGTGTGCATGCAAGTGAGGTGTTTCATGAGTTAGAAAGTTTCGACTGGACTTCCTCGAGGTAGGCAAATCCATGCTTTTACTTTCCTTTTCTTGTCCTTGATACTTGAGGTTTAATATATTGTTGGATGTGTTTCTCGTGTGAACTCTTGGTGTGCCACATAATATTATTATATAAGTTGTGCAGTTGGTTTATTAAATTATAAAAAGGTTGTGAGTCATGTTTTAATATGGTGTTTGTGTATGGTTGGTTTTAAAATAGGATTTTGGGTGCGTTTTTGGTGTAAAAGCTTTGCGGAACTTCGTGAATTTATTTTATAAAATATTTTAATGGTTTATTAAATTTTGTATGGAATGAGAAACATGTTTGGGATAGTTTTTGTGTGTGTTTTGTTTAAAAATATGATTTGAGTGTTTTGGTATAACACCTTGTGGTATTTTCATGAAATTGTTTTATAAATTTTCAATGATTTGTTGAATAATTTGGGTGCTGTGAATTTGGTTTGAAAATGTGTTTGGGTGCATGCGATTTTAATGTATATTTGATCATGTGATGCGTTTTTGTCTGGTTTTTCACTCTTAAGTGTTTTCTTGAAATGGGTCGTTGGCTTGGTGTCGTGTGGTTTTGTTGACACTTTGCGGATTTTTAAAGTGACCTAATAAATAATGTTGATGGTGTGAGTTGTGTTTCATAATTGTGTCGAGGTGGTTCTTTCAAGTTGTTTGTTTTTTTGGTTTGTTTTAAGTCTGTATTTGTGTGATTTTGGTTTTATGCATTTATTGTAGTGCGTTCGCAAGGTAGCCCCGCGATATTGCTGTCATCAGCTTGCGCTTGCTTGTACGCCTGCACGAGGCATGTTGCGCCCTTGTGTTTGGACATCGATCCGAGGTAAGTCCCCCACTGCACTCACCTTTAGATTTAGAATTTATTAATTTCTTGATGTTTTATTAATTTTAATAAATTGGAAATAATATAATATAATTAATTTTTATATGGTTATTTGGTGTGAAAAGAGCCGTTTATTTTAAAATGAACACTTGAAACATTTTCTTGATGAGCGGACACCCAATATTGAAAGAATACCTGTTTGGACTTTAAACATAATTCACGTAATTTCAAATGTACTTCTAGTTTTAAATATAAATGATTTCTTCTAAACAAGTGTTTTGAGATTTTTGAGAAATGAGGTTTTACTTTAAAATTGGCTAAGGCCCATTTGGCACTTTATTAAAATAGATTATTTTGGAAAACCCACTCGAGGAGATATTTGGTGTGCGTTGATTGCGTGAGCTATATGTGATGTTTGTGCATCGTGACTGATTAAATTACATTGTGGACGCACCACCTTTTTATTGCTTGTGATGACATGGGAACTTGACATATTGAGTGAATTTTCTGAGAACGATTGCTGCACTAGTTTAGACCACACATTGGATAATTTCCCCATAGCAGGGGAATACTGAGTTATTGCTGCTATAGGGATTGGTCCACTCGGTTAGGCCATGAAGGGCTATACCGGGTAGTAGTATGGGCGTTATGACGTCATCGAGTTAGGGCATGCCTTCAGGATGAGTCAGATGTATAGTATGTTCTGGGTTGTTCACGATCTCCTTGGTTCGACCCATGTTTCTTTTAGTGTTTATTTATATGTGGAGGATGATTGAGAGGTCGAGTTAGGTTGCTAACCTATGTGTGCCACGTTTTCCATTTCCCTTAGTTTGTGTTGTGTGTTGTGTGTGATTTTCCTTTTGAATAACAAATAATGTTTGGATTTCTAAATTGTTCACAAAATGTTTTAAAAATGCAATGCACCTGTTTCTTTAAACATTAAAGTTGTTCTAAATTAAGAAGGGCAATGTACTGTTACTTGTTTTAGAAATGAAAGTGTGTGCGGAAACCATATTTTATATAATTTAGTGCAAAACTGAAATTGATAAATTCTTTGTATAATGGTATGTGCATTGGGAATTGAATTAGCCGGGCCTACCTACTGAGTTTTAATACTCATGCCTATAGTGTTTTCTTGTTTTTAGTTCTGTTGCAGTTTCCAACTTCAGTGTTTTCCTTGAGCGATGTTGGTTGTGGTATTGGAGAGTGACCCACGAGGTCACAAGGAGTTTGGGTCGTGGTCAGGTTATTAGCGTTGCTGGTTGTTCTTTATTTATTTGGTTTTGTTCTATTTATTTTTTTCCGCTTGTTATTTTATTTTATTTTGGGCCATATCGTTTCCACCTTGTTAATTTTGATGCCCGACACTAGTTGCCAGCCCGTTGGGATCGGGGACGCCCCTCGGGCCATGTCGCGGGCCGGCTCGGGTGACCGGTTCACCCGGGCTGGTTCGTTATAGGATATAATGTTACACATAGAGATTCTATAAAATAAATATTTTTTTTCAAATTAATTTTATCCATTTTACATTTTTTTGTATAATAAACTCTAATTTTTTATTTCATTGCATGATATGTTGAGATAATTTTTCCTTAAATGCAATTCCGAGTTTTAATTAAATGTGTGATACTATTAAAATATTATTATTTAATATAATAGTTATCACCAATCCATTGGAATTATGGGTATGAATATTATAAAAATAATTATAAAAATAAATGGTTTAGAAATGTATATATAATTAATTATTTTATGACAAATTAATTAGAAATTAAAATAAAAACTTTTTTAAAATGAAGGAAATGTTTTTCTGACGAACTATCTTTATACTAACAAACAATATCTCCCTAAATAAATTAAATAAAAAATAATTTTTAGTGAATTATTTTAATTAAATATATTAATATATATTATATAGTAAATCAAAATTTTAAATTTCATAATATGTGTTTTCTTGATAAGAGATACGAAGAAATCCAATTTTACACTTAAAATAGTATTTTATCTAAAAAGAAGTTTTTTCGCCTTTTGTGCACTTAATTTAGAATTATTATTTTATGTTTAATATTATTTTTCATATTAAACATAATTTTACGAATCATTATGTTAAAATTATCTTCGAGTGAGTTTTTTTTATTTTATAAAAATATAAATTTTTTGATGATTCGTAAAAAATATAGGTTATTATTAAGAATTTTAATTTCATTTAATGAATTTTAAAACAAAAAAATTATTTTAAGATCATTTTAAAAGTAAAATTATTATATTTATATATATTAATCCATTTTATTTCATTGAAATCAATTTCATATTTAATTTCTATGTAAAAACATTTTAATCTTTTGAAACATTTCTCTTTGGAAAACCCATTTTTCATTATGTATATGGGATTAGTTTTAAATTAAACTTTTACACTTCTATGAATGTAATTTTGAAAAAACAATTCTATATTTGGAATCATCATAATTTATTTTAACTAATATGTTCCACCTAATTTTTACCTTTTTTAATAGTAGAAGTTGTAAAAACTAATTACATCTATTAAGGTGAAAATGGGTTCACTAGAGGTTAAAATAAATACAAAATGGTTAACAATGACCCCAAACATGTCAGATACCACTTTTATGGAAATAGTTAGACCATATATTTTATTATGTTTTGATTATAGACCATTTTTATCTTTGTTACATGTAAAAAATGTGGGCACAATTTTTTTTTTCAAAAATTACATGTGTGAAACTCACCTCACTTGTAATGGCCACCCTATCCTCTAATATTTAAACCTGAAAAAGCCTTTAGTTCAGAAATTATCTTACTAAATAACTTATTTACTTCCCTAATATAATCCTATAAACATTAATTTGGTTATAAATTGAACCTGTGAATGCTTTTTTGTTAAAACCAAAAAAGTTGTCCCAAGAATAGATAACATCCCTAACCATGGTTTTTATTTTCTTTCATCCTCCACGTCATTCAATTATTTTTAAAACATGATGATATAATATCCTTATTATATTTTATATAATAATATGTTTTTATGTTGGGGTAATAGCCTACAAATATCTCCACTTCCATTAAAAGGGATATGAAATCATTGTTCATGTGCATGGTGGACTGCCGCCTCACAAACTAATGTTATTCATTTTCCATCACCATATTTTATGAATGGATATAATTATAATTTAATTATTTATATATAATATTTATATTATTATATATATATATAATTATAATTCCACATGTATCTTCTTACCTACAAACCTGTCAAAAACAAATAATGTTGCTCATATGTACAGTGGACTACAACCTTATGAACCAATGTGATGTGTTTTTCATTTCTATTCTAATTAGATAGTAAAAATGATTGATTAAATAAATATATATGTTATTGGTGACATATTGATACAAATAGAATTAATATATCTCATATACCTCCTTAGATTCCTTTTTGTGAGAATATGATAATGTCGCTCGTGTGTACGATGAACTACCACCTCATGAAGCAATGTGATTTGTTCACACTTTACATATAAGGTAATAAAGATTTATTTAATGGAATAATTGATATATACGACATATAAATTATTATGTAATTTAAATATATTATTTAACTTTATTTTTTTAATCCATGAAGAAAATTGAAGTAACATTCAAGTGTACGTACAGTCTATCGTCTCCATGAATGGTGTCTTTCATTTTATATATTTAACATTTAGGGATTACTCTAAAAAAATAAATAAGGAATATATATTATATTTATATCATGCTTAAAATTATTAATATTATGAAACCATGTTCAATTTAATATAAAAAAATAAAAAACGAAACTTAAATGAAAAACAAAGTAGTTATTGAACGAAATCTGACTTTAACATGGAATTGATATTAAATGGGTAATAAAAGGTCATAAGTGAAACATATATGCTATGATATATATATTTATGTTTCTTTAATATAGGTATAATAAAAACATATTTATTACAAATGTGGTTTTAATATGTATAAATGAATTTGAAACTTAAGGCAATGGATTTCGGTCTCACTTTTTACTTCTATGAGACACATGTCATATTTACCAACGATAACTTTTATGTGGTGGATATAACACTGCTTTGATATGTTATATCATGAATATACATATATTATTTATATTTAGTGTTTAATTTTATTTTATGCTTTAATGGAACCTACAATTCATAATTTTCCAGAGTGGAAAGGGTTTGATGTTACAATCTCATTATTTATCGGGATTATTTATGATTTATCTTTATATGATTAAATAATTTTATATATTTCTGAAGAAATAATTTAATTTTATTCAAATATTTTAATTTCATTAAAAATCAATGTTTTCATTCATTTTACTCTCTTTATGTACTCAAGTACCAAAAATAATGTTTCTATGATAAATCGAGATTATTTCTATCTTAAATCAAAGATCTTTTTTCCATTCATATCCATGGATTCTAAACAATGTTTCCAAAAATGTTTGGATGTTCCTATGGGTGTTTTACCTTTTTTTTAAATTTTTAATTTTTTTTTAATGAATATTCATGTCATTTACAAAATAATGATGATTTATATTTTATTGAAAATGTGAAAGGAATCATTATTTTAGCATCTACAATATTTCCCACCATCATGACCACTCAATGTTTTAATGATTTATATATAAGTTGAAAAGTTTATTTTAAAAGAAATATATTTCAAAAATATTGAATGAATTTTATGCTTTAAATTTTTATTTTCAAAATGGAAATGATATTTTCAACAGGGTATTTTTAAAGGATTTTAAATCTTTTTTAAAAGTTTCCAAGAATATTTTGAATAAAATGGATTCTAAAAATGTTTTATGTTTTAAAAATGTGTTTTTGAATTAAAAGGTCTATTTTCCTTAACAAATGAACCAGGTTATCTTTCAAAATCATTTTCCATTTAAGAATATATCCTTTGATGTTACATATAATTTTCTAGGGATGTGATCATAGTGTACCATTCTTATAATTTTTCTAGAGGGTTTATGATTATGATGAAAAGATGTTTATAAAACCCATTTTTCATTAATGAATTATACCATGAAAAAGTTCATATCAATCCCAGTTTTTCCACATGTTTTTTGATGAAATAATGAAATTATCATGAAAACCATTTATTTTCCCTAGGCTATGTTATGATGAAATATTTATGAAATACATTTCTTTTCTTGGGCTATGATATTTTGAATATTTTATGATCTTGTAGAATAGGAAGATATAGAATATGTGATGGTTGAGACCTATATTTCCCTCTAATTAATTGTGTAATTATTGTTCTTATATGATCTAAAAGGGTATACAAGAGGTTATACAAATCCCAAAATAGGGTACACATAAGGTTATCCCAAGACTGAAGTAGGTACATGAGTGGTTAGCCCAAAAATAACATTTAATGAATTTTAGAGAGTTCTCTAACTTATTATTTCTGATTCTGATGTAAATGAATCAAATATATGTCCTATTAAAATTTTATAATTTTATGTCTCATGTTATTTTATTCTACTATCGTTCATGTCTTATGAAATACCAATATTTATTCCATGACTCGTGTTTATTATCTGTGATATTTAGGGTATGGTTTTCATATGTTTTCTTATGTTATATTTATATCTCTATTTTTTACCCTAACTGAGCATCTGATATCACCCATTCTTATATTTCCTTTTCCAGGGATATGAAGAAAGGTATTATGTATTATAAGTCTAATAAGGGATCTAGTTATAAATAACTTATTGGGATATGATGTAGCTAAATTACGGACTAGTTGTTTATGTGTCCATGATTCCAAAGGCACTGTAAATATATGATTCTAGAGTGGATAATTATGTTATGTTATTTATATAAGTCTATTATGATGTAATATTTATGAATTATATTTGGGGCTTTTAAATTCCATATATCATCCATCATGATTCCCTACATTCGTATTCCGTCCTATATATATATATATGTATCTATGTATCTATTATTATATACTAGATTTTTTTAATTATATATTTTTATTAGATAACTATGTTCCTCTTACTAATATTTTTATATTTAAATCGTCTAATCTATTAATACATTATAGGTTAATGGTTAATAAATCATGATACATGTTTTTATTATCCTAAAATTAAATGTAATGTCATATAAAAAATTTATATATAGTTAAATATAAATTATATAATATAATGCATTTTCAATTTGTGTTATAGTCTATTTATATATTTTTTATTTTATCTTAATCTTTGTATCTATTTTATTACATTAAAATATTCATTTTAAACGTGTAAGTAAAAAATTTTCCTAATAAAAATTCAATAAATAATTATTTTATTAATTGATATTAATATATTTATTATCCGACAATCTCTAGTAAAATACCCACTATTACAATAAAAAAACAAATAGAAAGACTACAAAGTTCATAAAAACATTACACATTATGAATTAATAAAGAATAGTACAACTAGGAATAGTAAAGTGATATACAAATTGAAGGATGATAAATTTAGTAAAAGAACTCCATTAACTTGAAATCCACCAATAGGATCACTAATATCATAAAGGTCACTAAATGTAAGAGACACATTAGGAAAAAATGTACATTATAAAAGGATTCATAAGAATCTTTGTAAGAAATGTAGTGATTGATAAAGTGATAATTAAGGTGTATTTATAAGGAAACAAGTTGTTTTACATTATAATTTTCATCTAAATGGTATATTGGTATTATGAACATTAATTAATAAGACTATTTTGTATTATTATTATTCATTATGTAGACACAATTATGAGACTGAAAAGATTATTTTATTGATATTACTACAATTGTATTATTGGAAAATATAAATATATTCTAGGAAGATTATGTTTGAATATAATTTTATTCTTTTTCTGTAAAAGTTATTTTCATGAAATAATCTTATAAAAATCATTTAAAATTATAATATATATTTAAAAATGTCTCAATTAATTTTTATAATGGTCAGGATGCTTTTTTATGAAAATTATTAATTACAAGAAGTAAATATATTTATTTAAATGTTAAAATTAACATATGAAGATAACTATTTTCATAAAATATACTTCATTTTGGACTGAAAACATTAAAAATAAATTAGTATTATTGTTTTTGGGAATTTTATGAAAAAATTGATTTTTTTGGTGAATAAAATTAAAATTTCCTCTTTACAAAGCATTTCAATTCTATGACATCATTATTATGTCATCTTGACAAAAAATTTACGCAAAATTTTATTCAATCAAAATCACATTAAATAATTTAAAAAACAAATTTTAAAAAATTAATTTTAAAATTGAAATTTATACTTCAGATTTTTTATACAAAAAATAGATTTTTAAAATAAAAATTATTTATGTTTTTTGTACAATAATTTAATTTTTTGTGAGGTCTATTTTGGTTTTTTATTACCTATTACTTCCACCCACATTCTCCCACTCATTAATAATCCATAAAATTGGTTTAAATTGATTAACATGATAAGTGGTTGGTATATAATAAAATAACCTATATTTTTACCCTTAAAATAACCCATCCTCAAGTATAAATACCCCTTACCCTCCTCACATTCCACACCCAAGCCATTGATAATTATTTATCTTTGAATTACCATATCAAGTGTCTCTATAATATGGATTAAGGGTTCTTATAATTGCCTCCATATCATTAATTAGAACCCTTCCATGGTAAGGATTCCTTTAATTCTCCACTTTCGTTTTATAGTAAAATTAATTTTGTTATATTTTATTTATAAATTCATTTTTTATATGAATAAATGTTTTTTATTCCATGGTGTTATATTTCATTTGATAAATTTTAAATGGAACGTTATCGATTTCCTCTCATTATAGATTTTTCCTAATCTATTACTATACAGAACTATGTGTCCTCAATCCCCATCATTCCATTTAAAATTAATTACCATTGGTATATTGTATTTTTAATTTAAATTTATTATACTTCAATTAAGGTCATTACATGCTATTATCTTCCATTATATATAATATAAATTTCATTTTATTATTTTCCTCTCCTTATAAAAATCTCCAAAGATGTTACTATGATGAATTAAGGCCCCTCAATCCTTCTCTTTCATTTACAAGTATATTACTTTCGGTATATTTTATTTATAAATTAAATTTTCACATATAAATATATCTTTTATTCCATGGTATTATATTCCACTTTATATTTTTTAAAATTTATTTTATTTTTTCCCTCACATTTAAACATTTTCAAGTCATTATGAATTTTGAACTATCTCATAGCCATAAAAACATCCTAAATTTTGGTAAAGATAGGTATGTGTGGGTTTCCTATGTAATGAAATCCCTTTATAGATACTACAAGTGGAATTGGTTTTGGAAAATATTCATTTATTTATTAAAACCCAAAACAATTGTTGTTTGGGTATATCACGACCATCATTCTTGTTCATGGTGAGTGAGACCTTAATGACATCTCGACACTCTCATGGGACATGCTTTGGTGAATTTACATACTCTTTAAAAAACTATTTTTGTGGATTTATTCATTATTTATTTGGTCTCCTACCTATTAAAATAAATGTATTCCAACTAACAATACATAATTATTAATTATTTTATTTTCAAAAAAAATTCACCACATTATTCTTTCTTCTATATGAGAATATTTTGTAACATATGCCTCACTGCGAAATTATTCTCTGTATTTATGTTGGTCATTAATTGAAAATTATTCCACTTAATCTTTAGATATGTGATGGTTTGCATTGGGGTCAAATGTGATAGGTGGGGGATGGATTTATATAGGCCCTAAATGCATTGGTAGGTCTCCTAAGACAATTTTTTTATAGTAATGGGAGAGTCCTTAACCATTATGTATATTTATTTCCACATGGATTTGATGAAATGTTTCAGTATTTTGACATTATGAATTTACATAACTAGATGTTCAGTAATTATTATCTAGTAATTTATTCATTGTCATGTTGGCTATGGATTTTGTAACATCCCAAATTTTCCACATGTGTGAACCATTTTATTTTTTTTTAAATTGTTATTTTTAAACTTATTGAAGTTTACAAAAAGGTTCAAGGAGGTTTCAGGTGGGTCTGGGACTCATTCAGAGCCTAAATCTTCTAAAGGGTAAGAAAAGACTAGGTTACATAGTTAGTGGAAACCATGTGGCCTTGCCCACACTATTTTCCCTAAACAATGCGGTTGTAGAAAATTGAATCCTAGGGGGACATGGTTTATCTGCAATTATGTGACATGAGGAACATGACCATGAGACCCATATGCGACTTCTTTATAGTGTATTTTTCACAGTTTGAGCATAGATAGATTAAGTGTGTGCCTAACCATGTGGTATGCTCCTTTCAAGAAGTTAATGACACACTATTTGCATAAAATTTGGCAAAATGTGTTTCCAAACCATGTGTAGTGTAAAATATTGGTGAAATTAAAAAATTTCCCCTCTTAAATGGTTTTATGTATTTATTTCTTCCTCCACACTTTTCTATAGCTGTTGAACTCCCTCCTGCCTCTTCTGAAGCTTCCCTCCCTCTATCTACCTTTGTTTCAAAAAAATAAATTCAAACAGACACTAATTCATTCACCATTGGATCCAATAGAAATCTAGAGGTAAGATATTCAATCCTCTATAATCTATTTCAAGTTATAAATCCCATACATTACAGTATTTGGGTGCATTCTCATTTCCCCCATTTTCAGGGCATTTGACGGTTTTATCAATTTCTTCAATCCTAGATCTAATATAAGGCCGAGACTAGATATGGGAACCTATACGAGGATAAAGTAGGTATTCAATGTGCCTTCCCATCATTTCATGGTGTTCTACAATTTTTTTCATTGTTCCGCCTATTGGAATATCCCAGTGATGCATCAAAAATTTTAATTTAATTATTCCAAGTGGCGTTTCATGTGTATTATGATCCTAACTAGAGTTGAATCACCTTTGAGGTTGGTTTCCTTTATTCGGCCACCCCAATGGGTATTTCCAACCCCTTTAGGCTTAATTTCCAAAGGACTTAGTTTCTTAAATTCTCCATAAGGGATATTTCCTCTTTATTAAATTCCTTAAGTGATTCTTTGGGTTGAGTAGGGTGATGATCTATGTGTTGGGAACTCCACCCTTTACCTTGAATGAAGTGGATGAACGAAATCAATTTCACAAGTTTGAAAATACATATTCCTTATTCTATAGAGGGTTTTACCAATGACATTGATTCACATTTATGGAAAATACAATCTAATGGTTTTAATTAAATGAGCTGGTACCTATTTCTAGACATGTTATAATTGTATTGATTGTTTAATTCTTTCATCATTGTGTTGAGGGTGAAATAATGGGTTCTGAATTAAGGACCAGTTGGATGGACTCTCATGCCATACTGATATATTTTTTGATGGTTAGTACACATGATAGGGGCGACATCTGTTATTCTTGATACGGGCTCACTGAGTGTTATCTATTTTAGCCTGAAGATGAGTGACACCAATTACCAAGGGGAGACCCCATGGACGGTCTCAACAGAATGATTGGTTATACCATGCCATGAGAGAGACTTGAGCCCCTATGTGTGATACTGGGTATAGAAATCAAGGTCTTCAAGTAGGTGCATTTTCTCACAATTATTGGAGTGACACGTGGGACATCATCCTTGTGTCACTATGGATAGACTTCATGGAATTGATTATAAACAGATACCTTCAAGCAATTCATGTAAAGTCCTTTTGGATTGTCATGGATGAGCATAACGTGACTCAAAATATTTTATAAAGTGATTTTCAAATTAAATTAAATAAAATGTTAATTGAAGGTTTTCAAATAAAAATTGATTTCTTGGTATTAAAAACATAGGGACGTTTTCTCCAACATAATTCATATACTTCGGTACATTCCACTTCCGTACAAATTATTACACACAATTTACTATTGAAGGATCCATTGGTTCAGCCTCACAACTTTGGCTGAAGAATGTAAATTGGATGGGTGTCCAAGTGGATCCCAGTCCAGTGTATTTATCTATTTATACTTTTATTTCATTTAATTGATACAAAAAATTACTTATTTTTCATTTCATGGAATGAAATTGACTAAACACCTTGGGTGTTGGCCTACTAAGATTTTATCTCAAAACATTCTCAGGATCCATTGGTAACCAATATGAATTTTAGGTTGAAGTTATTGAAAAAGGGAAGTGGTCGGCTTCAATGCTTGATTTACATTACTAGGATGGAGTTGGATGTAGATGAACAACCCTATTCTCAAGATTCTATAAATATAATCGCTTTCCCTCTTTTTTTAAGTTAACATGTTTTATATTCTTTTATTACCTTAACCTTACCTAATCATTCTTGTATAACATCATTATCAGTTGTATATACTTATTATTCAGATTTTTCTTACTATTTTCCTTTGTTGTATGTTTATGTATTTTGTACCTACTATTTTCTTCGGGTTAACATTATGATTCTATTGTTTCTTATTATCTATATTTTTTATTTCACTCTTATCAATAAGGTGATAGTATCACCATAGACTTACCCAAGGCCCTCAATTCATGTCAAAATACTCTAGAATTAGGGGAGGTTCTCTTGAGGTGTTGTACCCAACTGTATCGGGGCACCAGTGAGTAGCATCTAGAGTGCGATGCTAAAATGGGGTATCAATGGGTATTTACTTTTATGTTACTATTTGGGTCTAGATAGGATACTGGGATCTAAAAATTTGGCCATGAGCCTATTCCTGGGAGTAGCTATCACACATACAAGGGAAATCCAAAATACTTGGGATGGGTAAATGTTGTTATTTCTTACACTCTTACATTTTCAGGAATTTTACCATCTGGTTGCGCACTTATTTTGTGATATTATTAAATTTGATATTATTTTGTTAGATTTATTATCCATGGACAAATTATATGAGGGAATAATGAATCATGTGTCATACTAGGCAATATGGATTTAAAATTTCAATCATTATTTCGTGCCATATTTATTTATCAGCATGAATTTCCATTATTGCTTGTGATTGGTGTATGTACCCTGTTAGTTATGATTTTTAGTGGGATAGTATTTTCAATTATGGAACAATTTGTTTTATTGAATAAAAATTCAACATTTATTTGTTTGATTAGCGAGTTCTAATGGTATCTCATCTGATCAATCCACAACAATGGCCTGTTACACCCATTGTTTGGTGTAAATGTCAAGATACATCTAGTTAATGTGCACATTTAAATTCATAAGTAGTACGGTCACTTATGAATTGGAATTGGTGGCACAATTATCTATTTCATGATGTTAATAACAAATTGAAGAAGAAAAAATATAGATAAATTGAATTGAATTAAAAATTTTAAAATAAGATGGTTACTTTATATTTTAAATGTAACACCCTAACCCTGACCCAACCTAGTAGTGGGAAGTAGGTTGTGTCTTCTATTTTCCTGAGATGACTCATTCTATTTTCCCAAACCTGGATCTTGGAGGAGGTTAAGGGTTATATTATTCTATAGGTAGGCCCAGTACCTTTCCTTCATTATAACATTCCTTATCCATTGTAAACCCTATCAAAGTCATGCAAAAAGAATTTATAGATCTATTCCACCATGATAACCTCATGTTGTATTCCATGAAAGTGGAAATGAGAACACTTAGTAGGTGTTGGTCCTTGAACCACCCATGATACCGCCTTTAGTGCCATATGGGAACCTCTTCCAAATCCTCCACTGGGTTCCAATGCCCAGTTTCAGGATACCTTTCTACGAATCATGAAATATGTTCAGGGAGCACCTCGACCTTCCCCTTATATGTCAGAGCTACCCTGTGAGTTCCATAAGCAAACTCCTCTCACATTATAGGGTAATGGAGGGCCTCATACTTCTGAGTCTTGGTTGGAGGCTATGGTATCTATATTAGAACATATTGAAATTCCTCTATAGAAAAGGTTCATGATTGAGATTAATATGCTACGTGAGCCCCTCAAGCATTGGTGGGATTTTATGAATCAGGCTGGTTCACATTGGGAGATGGTGTGGGTGGAACTCTAGACAAAATTAATTGACTACTACTTTTATAAGTCCTTGATAATGGAATATTTTTGGTAATTTAATAACTTTAATAAAGGTGACATTTCAGTGATGGAATACTCATCTCGCTTCACAAAATTGTAGCATTTCACATAGACCATGTTTGGTTATGATCTGACTAATATGAGGTGATTCATGGAAGATTTTTTAGGCCATATTATCATAGGTGAATGTCTTTTATATGACTACCATTTCAGATATTTTGAAACACACCCTCGTCACGAAGCAGAACCATAGGGATTCAAGCGAAGTGAAATAGGGAAGTTCGTCTTCTAGCGGGAGTTGTGGGATATCTAAGAGAAAGAAGTGATGAATTGAACTTACATTAATGGGATGTACCAGCTAGGTGGCATGCATTAAAAACCATGTTGTTTGTCTCCAATGTGGAATACTAGGCTACAAGAATACATATTTTATGAGGAACCTGATCGAGTGTCTGGATTACGGTAGGATTTTTCACCTCCAACATTTCTACTATCCATTTTCACTAGTTTCTAGTGAGTGAGGTTATATTCCAATAGTAAAATTAAGTAAAGTTTCATTGACACCTCCTCAGGTAGGAATATAGTCTTTTACAGGTTGTTTAGGTTTAGTAGGTGGTTATGGTGAGGAATCCATAATTCATAGTTCCATCATCAGAAGAGTGGAATTACTCGGGCTTCTTAGGAATCATCTCCGGACCAAGGATCATGACATATCTATACTGTGATACCAACACCAGAGGAGAAGATTCTAGGTCCATTTATAGTTATGAGTACTATTATGGTAGCTTTTACTTTAGTATCATATTTATCTGCTACAGGTGAATCACACTCTTTTCTATCTGATGAAACTATAGCATGTCTGAGATTAGTAATATAATACTGTATTGGTGTTATGAATATTTGTAACGACCCAAGGTTTCATTAGTGGAAATACCTATTGATGTCTCTTTATGTAAAATGTTTTTATAAAATTTCAACTTATTTGGTTTTAGGTTTAAAATTGTGACCGTTACTTTTATAACCATTGAATAGTGATCACATGACTAGTATGAATATAAGGCTTTAAAAACCCAATTTACTCAGACAAAGGAAGCGATGGACTCATCTTGTAGAATTTATCCATACGAAGCCCATTTATAGGATCTCGGAAAAGAGGTGGTGTATTTGGGCTTCGCTCTTGACTAAGCCCAAGCTGAGATTAATCATGTCAAGCTCAAATGGGACTGTTTACGGGAAAAGTGGAAGTTGGTAGAGATTACCACTCGAGCGATGTTATCTGAGCCACCACAAGAGTCTGTCACCATCGTACACCTTACCCTTAGGTCTCATGCGGATTTTTTAAGGGGTTATGTAAGAAATCACTAGTACTATGTTCATTTACATTATTTTTTTATATAATAATCAATATACTTTCTTATCATTATTGATACATTGTAAATAGTTTTTAAAGTACAAATAGTGTTTTTAGTTATTATTTAATTAAGAATTATATTTTATTGAATTAAGGGATTTTTGATTTAAATAATATTTTGAAAAAATATTATTATTATTATTATATTTATTTTTATTAAATATAAATGATCTTATAATTTTATGAATGCAATTGTAATTTCTATTAAGGTTTGAAATCCATTTTTTTTCAAAACCTGTGAATTTTCAATAGATGTTGGTTTTTATATTAAAAGTGAAAATTAACATATTTAGAAAATTATTTAGATAAAATAAATGTTATTTCTGGAATCGGGATGTTGAAATTGTCGAATGGTGAATTTTTCATAATTTTCTGAGACAGTCAAATTTTTGGGTAAAAATTAAATACCGTTTAAATATATAATGTGTTTTATGACATCATAATGACCCAATAGTGATGTAATAAAATACTATAAGCTTTATTTTCAGCCAAAATATTTTTTACCATTAAAATAATGTGATTTTGGGTTTGTTTGACTTATTTTACAAAGCATTAATGGGCCCCTCAAGACTTATTAAACATCTTGTATTTTTAAATTATTTTCCATGGGAGTGTGACTCACCTCCAAATAAGAAACCCCATTATTTTAAGAAGTTAGGACTTTGGCCTTATAAAATATAGTTTTCCTCTCCCCTTTTCCAAACACAATGGGCAAAAACCATGAGCTGATTTGTGGTTTGGTTTAGTTTAATGTAAGGGGTCCCAAACCAAAATAATAAAGAATTCACTCACCTTTCCTATATAAACCCACCCATTCTCCCACTTCCTCTTCACTCAAAGACTTTGGAGTTCGTCCAACTTCTTCTCTAATCTCTCTAGAATCCTCCCAAGGTTCCCCAAGATCCCAAGAAGCCTCTCTCAAGCCTCTCTCAATCCATTGGAAGCACACTTCCAAGTAAGAGTTTTTCTTCCTTTCACTTTTTTGTCCAATTTTCTTCATATGGTTATGCCCTTTTAATTTCAATTATAAAATCTGGGGTATGGTTTCGCACCTCCCCCATACTTCCCTATTATTGTTTGAATGATGGGAGACCCCTTTCTCTCTCATTAAATGCCTCCCATGCACACACGTTACTATGCCAAAATTCCGAAAGGAACTTCTCTCTCCTCGTTTACATTCAAGCAATACTTTGTATCATGAATTTATATTCCATTAAAATTGTTGGGACATGTATCTATATGAAACCCTTTACTTTCCACTTCATGGAGATATTATGATACACCCCTTTCTCTCTCATCAACCATTTTTATGAATTCTTATATCACGCCGTTACGCTACCGAAATTGCACCGATTTTCTAAGACAATGCCATTGTGTAGTGAATACCATGACCATTTCTCTATTAAGGGTATTCAAATTCATGCATATTTACTTATTGATTATAAGGTTTCATTCCACATTTCTTTTTCGTGGAATTAATGATTATGTTTTATGAATCCATGTTTTATGATCCATGTGACACACTGATGCATGAAATGAAATGATTAAGAAGGGTGCACCCTTATAGCGCTCCAATGCATTGGATAAAGTGTAGTATCATGATACGTCATGTGCAATGAGTGTTGACTCATGCTAATTCAATTTCAACAAGGGTTTACTCGTGCTTCATGTGAAATGTGGATTTACTCATGTTCCATGTGCAATGAGCCTTGGCTCATGCTAATTCCATGTTAAGTGTTGTTGCCACATTTCCATGTTATGATTATCATGCTTTATCATGCCTTTATGTTCATGTTTCTCTTGTCATCTATTGATATTCCTATTGTCTAACATGTATTGTAATCCTCATGTATTCCATGTATATTCCCTAACTGGGATTTATAGCTCACCCCTTTTCTTATGCATATCCTCAGGTTATCCCATGCAATGCTAAGTACGAGGGAATATAGTGGTCATGTAAAGGAAGTTTTCAATAAAGATGTTGTATTTCATGTTTTAAGTTGTTTTGTAATGATCCTAAGCCCCAATGACACAAGACATCTCGATAATCCATGTTGTATCAAGTGAATTGTTTATGTAATAAACCATGTTTATGTTTGTAATAAAAGTAGGGTTGTCATAGTTGGTATTAGAGGGAGGTTTTTTTATTCTTGGGATTAGGATTAGAAAACCCTAGTAAAGCCTTAGAGTCAAGACTAAGTACAATCAAAACATCCCAAAGTTTTGGTAATTACTGAGTATGTGTTTTATCAAACAAATAAATCCAGGCTTGGATACGAATAGGTAGATCCGGCTCTGGAAAAAATGTATCCTAGGGGTAAAACCGAAAAACACTGCTTTGAGCTAGACTCGAACAGAAACTTTTGCATGAAAATGGGCCTTGCTGCACTCTTGGTTATGACACTCTCGGGGGATATGTTTTGATAAGTTCACAAGCTTAGTATAAAACCTTATTAAGGGAAACAAATGCCCCTAAGAATATATGTTAGCAAGTAGATCATGAAAATCCTAGATTGAAGCCTATAGACTCATGAGTTAAGGAAATAAAATTTTATTTATAAGTCATCAACTTTTGTCTTTGGATTACCCTTTATGTGTTACCCCATAACTTTGCTTTTATTCCAGCCAATGGCCGGTAATAGGAGTAATCAAGCTAACAACTGATGTGAATATTAGTGTGATGACTGTACTAATGAGATTCCCAATACAATGGGAGTGGAAATCGTGAACTTTGTCATGCTTCTCTCTCAGCTGATTCAATATTTGAATAGAAACACGGGTCAAGAGGAACATCCAAACCCCCCTAAGAAGAAACAAGTCGCTATCAAGAGATTCATGAGACAAAATCCTTCTACTTTTAGTGGATCATCTGATCCCACGATCGCTAAAAAATGGATCTATTCCATTGGAATTATCTTCTCCATCCTTCAATGTTCTTGAACTAGAGAAGGTTCTCCTGGAGGCTTATCGTATGGAGGGTGAAGCTGATCAATGGTGTATGTTGATCAAAAATACGAAGACTGAGGTGGATATCGAGGCGTTGGAATGGAAGGATTTCCGGAAGATGTTTTTTGATAAATATATTCCTCCCACCCTCGAGCTAAAGAGGGAAAGGGACTTCCTTTCCCTCAAGAAAAAGAAGAAGAATCTGTTGGAGCGTACGAGGAAAACATCACAAGGATTGCATGATACGCTTCCGACTTTTTCATTACCCCCGAATGCAAGGTTGACCGCTTCTTTGGTGGGCTGAAGCCTAGCCTGCGGAATGCATTAGCGATCTATGACTTCGACAACTATGAGGAAATTATTTGATGTGCCCTCAAGGTCGAAATGGAGATAGGAGAATCACAGGGGTATCATCGGGATAAGAAGTGTAAGGTGGACTTCAATGATGGCGGTCCGATGGATAAATCCAACGGTGCTAAGAAGATCCAACACCCCACTTTCCAGAAGTGCGGAAAGAAGAACCCTGGAAATTGCCTCAAGGGGACGAGGAAATGCTTTAGGTGTGGAAGAGAAGGGCACCTAGCTGTTAACTATCGGCATGAAAGACTGGTAGCTGCGACGAAGGAGAGGAACACTCCGTTCAAACCTCAACGCGTTGTTCATTGCTACAACTACAAAGAAACACACCATCTTGCAAATCAGTGCTCTAATCCAAAGGTTTTCAGAGGCAGCCAACAACCTACAAGGCAGCAAGGAATAGATTTTTCCATCACTTCTACTGAAGTGAACCCCGAAATGGTGACAAGTATGCTAGTTATTAATTCAAGAATAGAGAACATACATTTTGATTCATCTTCTATGAATTATTTTATATCTCAGAATTTTAGTAGAACAATCCCAGCACTACCACAAATCATGGAAGTGAAGATGTTAGTGTGTACGGAAAACGAGGTAATCATTGCATCCCATGAATATAACTCCCCCCTATTATAATATGTGGATTGAATTTCCCAGCGAACCTCTTCATACTCCCTCTAGTGAAATTTGATTCCATTCTTGGCATGGATTGGATTTCCTTATATAGAGCCAATAGAAATGGTTTGGAGAGGGGAATCACACTCTATATAGAGAACTGACCCCCAATTCATTACAAGTGTAAGGAGGATGATGAATCTCCTTTAGCTCCATCTTCTCAAGAATTGATATCACTTCCCTGTGAGCACGCGTATCTGGCTCAGATGATTGTGTCCAAGGAAGAAATTATCCTTGAAGAAAATCCTATTGTGTGGGAATTCGCTGAAGTGTTTCCTGAGGAACTACCTGGTCTTCCTCCTAGAAGAGACGTTGAATTCCCAATTGAACTTATACCTGGGGCACTACCAATATCCAAGACTCCATATAGAATGGCTATCATTGAGCTTGAAGATCTGAAGAAAAAACTACAGGAGAATCTGGATAAAGGGTTTATACGCCTAAGTGCTTCACCATGGGGTGCACCAGTCCTCTTCGTCAAGAAGAAGGATGGGTCAATACAGATTCGCATCGATTATCATGAACTTAACAAAATCACAATAAAGAACAAGTATCCCCTGCCACGGATCAATGACTTGTTTGATCAGCTGCGTGGAGCACAATACTTCTCCAATGTAGATTTGCGGTCGGGATATTAACAAGTAAGGGTGAAGAAGGAAGATGTCCCCAAGACTGCTTTTCGTACAAGATATGGGCACAATGAATTCATAGTAATGCCTTTCAGACTCACCAATGCTTCAGAAATCTTCATGGACTTGATGAATAGAGTCTTTAGAGATTACCTAGACAAATTTGTGGTAGTCTTTATATATGATATTCTAATATACTCCAATACCAAGGAGGATCATGAGGATAATTTAAGAATTGTATTGGAGACTTTGTGCAAGGAAAATGTATATGGAAAGTGCAGGAAATGTGAGTTCTGGTTGAAGGAAGTCTCATTATTGGGCCATATCATCCCAAGCAATGGGATATCTGTGGATCCCTCCAAAATAGATGCAATTGAGGGATGGCAGAGTCCAACATCGGTAACGGATATCCCTAGATTCTTGGGGCTAGATGGATATTATCGACGATTTGTGAGAAATTTCTCATGATTTTCCAACCATCTTACCAAGCTAAATCGAAAGGGAGTAAAATTTTCTTGGAGTGATGAATGCGAAGAAAGATTCAAGGAGTTGAAAAGGAGGCTTATCATTGTGCTCGTGCTCACATGACCCACAAGTGGGAAACCTTTTGTGGTATTCAGTGATGCTTAGAAGAAATGTCTTAGGCTCTGTGCTTATGCAGAATGATAAAGTGAAATCATATTCTTCAAGGCGGTTGAAAATCCATGAGCGAAACTATCCAACGCATGATCTGGACTTGGCGGCTGTGATCTTTTCCTTGAAAATCTAGCGACATTATCTCTATGGGGGAGAAATTTGAGATATATACTGACCACAATAGTCTTAAATATATATTCATAAAAAAGAGATTAATCTGCGCCAGAGAATATGGATAGAGCTCATCAAAGATTATGACTGTTCAATACATTACCACCCTGAGAAAGAGAATAAGGTGGATGATGCCCTAAGTAGAAAGGACACAGTGATTCTATCAATGATTAGAATTGAGAAGGATCCAATCTTCTTAAACTTGATGAAGATGGAAATGGGAATCATAAAGAAGGGAACATCATCAATCCTTTCACAAAGGATTTCTCAACCGTCTCTTTTGGAAAGGTTAAAGGATGCTCAAAAGGATAATGTGGGAATTCAAGAAAAATTGGAATCTATCGGAAAAGGGAAATCCTTGGAGTTTAATGTTAATGAAGAAAGAATTGTGAGATTTGGAAAAAGACTATGTGTTCCATCAAGTCAAGAGCTAAATAATGAACTATTGGATGATGTAAATAGTTCAAATTTCTCTATTCACCCAGGGAGCACAAAGATGTATCTAGATCTCCGAGAAAACTTTTGGTGGGATAATATGAAGAAGGAGATCGATGAATATACATCAAAGTTCCTGGTATGACAGCAAGTAAAGGCAGAGAGGCAGAAGTCTAAGTGGATGATGCAACCATTGCCCATTCCAGAATGGAAATGGGAGAAAATCACCATGAAATTTTTCACCGGACTTACGAGGACATCCAAAGGGAAAAATGCAATATGGGTTGTTGTGGATCATCTTACAAAGACTGTACACTTCATTGCTATTCGGGAGGATTTCTCATCCGATCAAATAGAACAGATATATATCAGGGAAGTGGTAAGGATGCATGGAGTACCACAATCTATTGTGTCTGATCGAGATCCAAGATTCACCTATATGTTTTGGAAGATTCTTCAACATGCACTGAATACTGAACTGAACTTCAGTATGGCCTATCATCCTCAAAATGATGGCCAATCCGAGCAGACTATCCAAACACTTGAGGACATGTCGAGAGCATGCTCAATGGAATTTAAAGGAGGATGGGATCAACATCTTCCTCTGGTTGAGTTCTCTTATAATAACATTTTTTACTTGAGCATCCAAATGGAAGCATATAAAGCCCTGTATGGGAAAAGGTGCAGAACAACGACATGTACGGATGAGGTCAGTGAACGTGAGCTACTTGAACAAAAAATGGTTGAGGAAATGGTGGAGAAGGTGAATACCATTCAACAACATATCAAGGCAGCCCAGAGTTGATAGAAGAGTTATGCAGATAATTGTCGATGAGACCTTGAGTACAAAGTTGGAGACATGGTTATTCTATGCAAATCTCCATGGAAGAATGTCATGAGGTTTTGAAAGAAAGGGAAGTTATGTCTAAGGTACATTAGCCCCTTTTAGATTCTTGATCGTGTCGGGGTGGTGGCCTATCGACTAGAACATCCACCAACTATGGTCAAATACATGATGTCTTTCATGTATCCCTCTTCAGGAAATACATACCAGACCCTTCACATGTACTCTCTTCTGAGGTGGTACAGTTGGAGGATTATCTTTCCTATGAGGAGCAACCAGTGGAGATCTTAGATTGTAGAGAAAAAGTTCTATGAAATAAGACAATGCCCCTCATCATGGTATTGTGTAGAAACCACAAGTTTGAAGAAGCGACTTGGGAATTGGAGGAAATAATGAAGATGAGTTACCCAAATTTTTTTTAGTGTGGGAAAAGGAAATTTCGATGGCGAAATTTTTTAAGGGGGGAATATTGTAACAACCCAAAGTTTCATCAATGGAAATCCCTATTGATGTCTCTTTATGTAAAATGTTTATATAAAATGTAAACTTCTTTGGTTTTATGTTATGAATTGTGACCGTTAATTTTATAGCCGTTTAACAGTGATCACATGATTAGTATACATATAAGGCTTTAACAAACCCAAGTTAACCAGAAAAAGGAAGCGATGGAATCATCCATTAGAATTTCTCCCTACGAAGCCCATTTTTCAGAGCTCAGAAAAAAGGTGGCGTATTTGGGCTTCACTCTTGACCAAGCCCAAGCTGGGCTTCATCATGTCAAGCTTAAATTGGTCCGTCTATGGGAAAAGTTTATGTTGATAGAGATTACCACTTGAGCGATGTTATCTGAGCCACCCCAAGAGTCTGTCACCATCACACACCTTACCCTTAGGTCTTATGCGACTGTTTTAAGAGGTTATGTAACAAATCGCTAGTACTATGTTCATGTACATTATTTTTTGGATATAATAATGAATATATATTCTTTTCATTATTGATACATTGTAAATAGTTTTTAAACTACAAATAGTGTTTTTAGTTATTATTTAATTAAGAATTATATTTTATTGAATTAAGGGATTTTTGAATTAAATAATATTTTAATATTTTTTTTATTATTATTAAATTAATTTTTTATTAAATATAAATGATCTTATAATTTTATGAATGCAATTTTAATTTTTATTAAGGTTTGAAAGCCATTTTTGTCAAAACCAGTGAATTTTCAATAAATGTCAGTTTTTATTTTAAAAGTAAAAATAAAAATATTAAGAAAATTATTTAGATAAAATAAATGTTATTTTTGGAATTAGGACATCGAAATTGTCCAACGGTGAATTTTTCATAATTTTCTGAAACAGTCAAATATTTGGGTAAAAATTAAATACCGTTTAAATATATAATGTGTTTTATGACATCATAATGACCCAATAGTGATGTAATAAAATACTATAAGCTTTATGTTCGGCCAATATATGTTTTACCATTACAATAATGTGATTTTGTGCTTGTTTTCATTGTTTTACAAAGCATTAATGGACCCCTCAAGACTTATTAAACATCTTGTCTTTTTAAATTATCTTCCATGGGAGTTTGACTCACCTCCACATAAGCAACCCCATTATTTTAAGAAGTTCGAACTTTGGCCTTTTAAAATATTTTTTTCCCCTCCCCTTTTCCAAAAACCATGGGCAAAAACCATGAGATTAATTTTTGTTTGGATTAGTTTAATGTAAGGGGTCCCAAACCTAAATAATAAATAATTCACTCACCTTTCCTATATAAACCCACCCAAGCTCCCACTTCCTCTACACTCAAAGCCTTTGGATTTCGTCCAAACTCATCCCTACTCTCTCTAGAATCATCCCAAGGTGCCAAAAGTTCCCAAGAAGCCTCTCCCAAGCCTTTGGAAGCACACTTCCAAGTAAGGATTTTTCTTCCTTTCACTTTTTTGTCCAATTTTCTTAATATTGTTATGCCATTTTAATTTCGATTATAAATGTTGGGGTATGGTTTTTCACCTCCCCCATACTTACCTCTTATTGTTTAATTTATGGGAGACCCCTTTATCTCTCATTAAATGTCTCCCATGCATACCTGTTACTATGCCTAAATTCCGAAAGGAACTTCTCTTTCCTCATTTACATTCAAGAAATACATTTGTATCATGAATCTAAATTCCATTAAAATTGTTGGGACATGTACCTATATGACCCCCCTTACTATCCATTTCATGTAGATATGATGAAACACCCCTTTCTCTCTCATCAACCATTTTTATGAATTCTTATATCACGCCATTACGCTGCCAAATTTTTACTGATTTCCTAAGCCAATGCCATTGTGTAGTGAATACCATGCCCATTTCTCCATCAAGGGTGTTCACCTTCATGAACATTTACATATTGATTATAAATTTTCATTCCACATTCCTTTGTCATGGAATAAATTATTATGTTTTATGAATCCATGTTTTATGATCCATGTGTCACGCTTATGCATGAAATGAAATGTTTAAGAAGGGTGCGCCCTTATAGCGCTCGAATGCATTGGGTACAGTATAGTATCATGATACGTCTTGTGCAATGAGGGTTTACTCATTCTAATTCATGTGAAAAGAGGGTTTACTCGTGCTTCATGTGCAATGAGGATTTACTCATGCCCCATATGCAATGGGCCTTGGCTCATGCTAATTCCATGTTAAGTGTTGTTGCCACATTTTCATGTTAGGATTATCATGCTTTATCATGCCTTTATGTTCATGTTTCTCTTGTGCTCTATTGATATTCCTATTATCTAACATGTATTTTACTCTTCATGTATTCCATGTTTATTCACTTACTAGTCTTTATAGCTCACCCCTTTTCTTATGCATGTCCTCAGGTTATCCCATGCAATGCTAAGTATGAGAGAATGTAGTGTTTATGTAAAGGAAGTTTTCAATAAAGATGTTGTATTTCATGTTTTAAGTTATTATTTAATGATCCTAAGCCCCAAAGACACTAGACCACTTGATCATCCATGTTGTTTCAAGTGAATTGTTTATGTAATAAATCATGTTTATGTTTGTCATAAAATCATGGTTGTCATAATATTGACATTACATTAAGAGTTAAATCATATGTTATACACTAGTTTAAGGAGTTCCCCCATAAAATTGGTGGTTATCATTTTCTATGGAGTTTCCTTATCCTCAATATGTTTGTCTTTGACACCATTCTTGGTATGGACTGTCTTGTCCCTTATCGATCCCCGGTGGATTATGATAATTATCAGGTGTCTTTCATATCACCTAAGGGAAAATGTGTGAATTCATAAGGTATAATGAGATCTACAAGTGAGTCAGGATAAAGTCAAGTGTACTGGGCTGAGCGTGATGATATCCCAGTTGTCCAGTCTCTTCATGAGTGATTTTTGAATGCAGTTAACATAATTCTCCCATATGGTGGATAATTTCATGGATGTCTTCCCTAATGAATTTGATGGCTTACCTCCTAAGAGGATGATGGATTTCACCACTTATCTTGTGCCGGGTGCGGCACCAGTGTACATTTATCCTTATATAATATCACCAACATAGCTCAAGGAACTCAATATGTATCATGAAGACATAGAGGTTAAGTGTTTTATCAGGACCATCATATCGCCAGGGGGTTTAATAGTCCTTTTCAACAAGATGAAAGATAGTATCACTTGATTTTGCATGTATTACCACTGACCGAACCAACTTATTGTGAAAAAAGGGTACCCTATTCCTCTAATAGATGACCTCTTGGACAAGTTTCAAGGAGAAAATGTTTTCTCTATGATAGATATGTGGTCATTCTATCATCAGGTTCATGTGAGGCCATCAAAAATACCACATACATCATTCCAGATCAAAAATAACCTATACGACTATCATGTTCTATCGTTCAGTCTAATGAATGCTCTATAGTAATAATGAGTCTGACGAATCATTTTTTCCACTCGTATCTTGATTCCTCTGTGGAAGTCTTCATAGAATACATCTTAGAATATTATCACACTAGATATGACCCTGATAATCATCTTGATATCCTATCAAGTACACTAAGAGAGAACCAACAATATATGTTTCTCAATAAATGACACCTTTTGATTAGAAATGATCCTCTCTTAGGTCATATCATATTTGATGTATACGAATCTGTTGACCCTAAGAATATGAGAACGATGGTTTCCTAGGAGAATCCCAAGAATGTGTTTGATATACACAAATTCATAGGAATATTAGAATATTAAAAATTATTTATCTTGGACTTATCTTGCATAGAAGCACCATTTATAGTCTTGACCAAGAAGGGTGTCAAGTTCAAATAGACTGAAGCTTGCGAGGCAAACATTCAGAAGTTAAAGGGAGAAATCACTTTATCTCTACTTCTAATTCTTCCTGATATGGGAAGAACCTATAATATCTAATGTGAAACTTCATGAATTGGTCTATCTATAGTTAGGATGAGAGGTTATGGGGTTGTATCATATGGATCACTTCATCTGAGGCCTTGTGAGTGGAACTATCCTACACATGACCTCGAGGTAGTGGCCATGGTTCATGCTCTACACTGTTATAAAAACTAATTTTTGGGTGAGTTATTTTTTTACATGGATCATAAGATTCTACAATACATATCCACACAAACCAAAAACGAATCTGAGGCAACACAGGTGGTTGAAAGCCTGCGATCATTAAACTATAACCTAGCTTGCACACCTGAAAAGGGTAATGTTGTAGCTAAAGCCTGGAGCTGGAAGACACAGTTGTAAAGTGACATGAATGCTATAAACTAGTGGAAAAATGATGGATCTATTCTTTGAGATGCATCATGAGTTTTAGGAATAGCACAATCATCCAATTCTAGATGGTCTAGCAGTTACATACTGTCTCCTACAGTGGGTCCGAATGAGCCAGTTTTTGGATTATGAGGGCCTCATTTTGGGGGAGAGAATCAAAGGAGATAACCAGTATCCTCGTAGTTATTTTGGTGAAAGTGAGACCTTTCTCTTCCAACAGAGATTATGAGTGACTTTTGATATATGGGAAGATCTAATAAGGGAATCATATTCCAAAGTATTGGAGGTTAAACTATGTCTCACCAATATGTAAAATGATATGCATTGTCAGTAGTGGTGTTAAGGTATGAAGAAGTAGATAAAAGGCTTTATCACCCGGTGTACCACCAGTTAGTAGGTGAAGGTAGAGAACCGATGACTAATGGGACTTCTACATCCTATGTACATTCCTAAGTGTAAATAGAATGTGTAACCATGGATTTTGGGATGGGTTTACAGAGATACCCTTGAGGCAACAATGCAGAATGGGTGATCGTCAATAGGCTGACCAAGGTCACACACTTCGTACTGATTTGGGAGTCCATATCATTTGATGAATTAGGAAGAAATTATATCCAGGATATAGTTAGGATTCATGGTGTACCCCATTATATCATTTCAAACCAGAATGTATGGTTTGATTCATTGTTCTGGAAAGTGTTCTTGAAAGAATTTGGTTCGTAGGTGATATTGAGTACATAATATCACCCTTAGACCTATGGGATATACAAGTGGAAAATACAAGTGTTAGAGGATATTCTATGAGCCTATATCATTGATTTTGGTGAAACCTGGGAAATTTATACTCTTCTAATTGAGTTTTCCTACAACAAAAATTTAAAGGAAATGATCCATAGGGTTTCTTATGAGGCCCTATATGGTAAACCATTCCATTTACCTATGTTTAGGATAAAGTTAGGTGAGGCATCTCTATTGGGTCCCCATCTTGTTTAGGAGACATTAGAGAAAATCATATTGATTCAGAAGAATATGGATATAGATCTGTTTACGAAGAATTTATAGACCGATCATCATCATAGATCTCTTGAGTTTGAGGTGAGACATTAGGGAATTCTTTGTGTATCATTTAGATTGGGTCACAGACAAATCTAGAGATAGGGGATGTTATTTCCTCATTATTTTGGGCCTCTCGAGATAGTGGATAGAGTCAGTATAGTAGCATATTGATTTTTGTTATTCCATGCATGAATTCTTCTATGTATCTCATATTCAATGGTTTCATCCAGACCTTTCTCCTTCATTCAAACCCGAGGATATAGATATGGAATAAGATGAACCCCTTGAGGAGAATATGATATGTATCATTGATTAGAGCAAGAATGATTTTCAAGGATGCTTAATTACACTAGTTTGGGTGCTATGGTTGCATGGATTCATATAAAATGATAATGGGAGTGGGAATCTGATGTACATGCATAATGGTTGGCACTCTTCTCATATTAATTTCTACTAAAATTAGATGGGAAACCCAGGGATGAGTTTTCTTAAGAAGGGAAGGTTATTATTTCTTAGTTTTTTCTAATGTGTGAACTGTTTAAGTTTTGACTTCAATACCTTTTTTGGTCCTTTTTAGGTTTCCTAAAATGTTCAAAGAGGTTTAGAGTGTGTTTGTGGATCTTTCAAAGCCCAAATCCTTGAAAGGGTAAGAAAATAATTAGACAAATGGTTACTGGAAGCCTTATAGCTCAACCCACATGGTGTTACCAAAACAATGTGGTTGAAGATTGTGGAAACCCAGTGGCTACATAGTTTTTCTACAACCATGAGAACTGAGGCGCATGACCACATGACCCATCTTTAAATTTTAAACAGTGGTTTTTTATTTACATTTTCATGGATAGATAAACACTTTGTATAACCATGCGATGTTCTCCATTAAAGCAGTGAATGAAGAACGATTTGAGCATAGTTTGGAAAAACATACATAGTGTGAAATAAGGGTGAAATTAAAAAATTTCACCTCTAAAATAATTTTATATATTTCTTTCATCCATCCTACATTTATCCCGCATCTGAAATCCCTCCTCCCTCTTATGAAGCTCACCTCCCTACATATACCTTGGTCTCAAGCCAACCCCTTCAAATGAAATCTGATTCATTGTCCCTTGAATATATCAAAATTCTAGAGGTATCATTTTTAATCATCTCTATTATATTTCATGTTCTTCATCCCATTATATTCACTATTTGGGTGAAAGTTAATTTTACCCATTTTCAGGTCATTTGATGATTTTGTCGATATCTTCCAACATAGATCAAATCAATGTTTCAGATAATATGGGGGAATATCTATGAGGATAAGGTACCTAGTATAGGTTTAATTTTCTTTGTTTCATTGTGTTCTATTGTTTTTTCCATTGTTCCGCTCACCAGTCCATTCGGGTGATGCCACAAAAAATGGTACTTTAGTTATTCCAAGTAGTTCCACATGTGTATTATGATCATAACTACTAGAGAATCAAATTTAAGGTTGGTTTCATTTATTTTACCACCCCAATGGGTGTGTACAACCCATTAAGGATTAATTTCTCCTGGTATTAGTTTCTTAAATTCACCTTGAGGGGTATTCCCTCTTAATTAAATGACTTCAGTGATTATTTAGTTTGAGTTGGGTGATGAGCCATGTGTTGGACCTTCTACCCTTGGCCCCGAGTTATTTAGAAAAGATAAACCTATTGGAAAAGTGAAAAATCCATCTCCCTATTCCATATATGTTTTTACCAATGTAATGCCTTGACTTTTATGACCAATTTGATCTAATGGTTTGAATTAAATGCAACTGTCTCTCTTTCTAGAATTTTTATAAATGTATCGATTATTTAATTATTTCATCATAGTACCAAGGGTTAAGTAAGGGTTTATAACTTAAATACCCCTCAAAATAATATCATGAAATACTAATAGAATTATTGATGGTGACATTAATTATTCTTGAGATGGGCTCACCGAGCACTATTTATTTTTACCTAAAGACGAGTGACACCAATTACCATGGGGATACACCATGGATAGGATTGATGACAAGATAGGTTGTACCATTCCATGAGAGACACATGGGGCCCTATATGCAAGACAATGTTTGGACTTGGAGGTCTACTAGTATATGAATTTTCCCACCATATTTGGAGATACATGTGAGATTTCATCCTTAGGTCGCCATGGATGGACTCCATGGAATTGTTTATAAAGAGATCCCCTTGAGAAATACATAGAAAGCCCTTCCACATTATCATGGATGGGAATAAGGTGTCTTTCCATACATTATAAAGTGATTTTCAGATGATAATTGATCAATTTGTATTAAAAACATAGTGACATGTCCTCTAATCCCAATCACATTCTTGGGGATAATCCATCTGCTTAAAAATTATCTCACCCCATTTTCCATTATAGAGTCCTTTGGTTAAGTGTAGAGACCCGAATATTGACATACATCAATATTACAATACTTTTTCGGAATACTTAATACATAACAAAAACATACACACAAGGACCATAATAGTTTAGTGTCTTTGGAAAATCCGAACGTAATCTTCTAATCATGGTGAAAGATCTTCAACATCTCCCATAAAGATCTTCCCTTTTTGGTTTTCTAAGATAAAACGTTTCTTTAAATTCTGGGGAAAAGAAAACATATAAAGGGTGAGCTCAAATGATCAGTAAGGGTAAGCATGGATGAAATAAAACAAACCATATACATTTGAACTTAAAAAAATGAACATAATGTTTAAACATCAAAATCTTGTGCAATGACATAAAACATGGCAGTACATAAGGCATAGATCATAAAGAAACATTAATCATGATTAAATAGCATGGGATTAAAACATGTAATTCTGGAAACCATTAATCACTTGTTATGATTTCCATAGAATCCAAGGCATTACTTCTATGACCATCTTAATGGACAAAATCCCTTTCTGAATCGAGTTCAGTCCTCGTTTCAGTCCTGTAACACTGAACTAGATTAACTTACCATTCCAGCCATGTCTATCTCATGAGATATAAATCTTTACCCAATTAATTGGAGGTTATAACATAACCACCCATCCGGGTATTCACGACACCACGCGCCATTTTGTTTATCACGTAACCACCCGTAAAATGTCAAAGTTCCAATATAAAATCATAATACATAAAACAAATATAAAGGAAAGAAAAAATTTCCAAATTTCAATCATAATATATTACTTAAACATATTGACATAGAAAATCCATTATCAAAACCATTTTCAATACCAAAATACATAAAAGATTATATGTTATTTATTTTCAGTTAAAAAACATTTCGGCTTGTTGTGGAAGCCAAAGATCAAATAATACTCATAGTGGTGGAAAAGGTCATTGTCACCGCTTACGTTAAAAGAAAAAATTATTTTTGTTGTTTGGTAGAACACTTAGTAGAAAAATATTCCCTTTGAAAATTCATGGGTGTTTATACAGCGCATAAAAGAAAATCGTGTATTAAAACAAAATATGCCTCAATGAAAGGAGATTGAGACGAAGTCCTTTACCTTACGTCTGATATGCTTTGTATGTATCCAGAACTCCCGTATAATGATTTAGATAATGTCATTGAATTATTATAGAATTATATTCATTATTATGATATCATTTATGGTTCACTTATGACTTTATATTACCCATTCTTTTGTAAATTCCATGTTAAATCAGCATTTTGGGTAAAATCGTTTCATTTATCGTATGTGTTTCGACTTGTTGCTCTTGATATTATTACTTATATACTGATTTACATCATTAAAGAATTTAAAACATGATTTATATATAATATATATTCATCACATACATATATATATGATATATCAAAAAATTGAATGAAATACACCGTTCATGGAGACGGTAGGCCGTACGTACGCATGAACACTGTTTTCGTTTCCTTATTGAATTGAATGGAATTAATTAGATGACATAAATATATATATATACATAATTCCATTATCATTATTATGTCATATATTTCATTATTATTCATTATATATACTTTATAATCATTCATGAATGGTTAACATGGATAATGAATCTCATCGCGTCGTGGAGACGGTAGTCCGTACGTACGCACGAGCGATGATACCATTACAATGATCGTGAAGTTTTATTGAAGTGTATATATAATATTTCAGAATCAATATCAAATTACAATAATCATATATAGTTATCTATTTACACCATTATACCCATCCATGTAAGGTGGTGGTCGAAAATAGATTACACCACGGGGTGGAGACGGTATTCCGTACGTACGCACGCGCGACGATTTCGTTTTACGTAGGATGGATAGGAGGTGAAATAGGGTTGTTTCATATTAATACTAACATATCTTTATATAAGTAATACTGATGTTATTATTTCATAATGAGGAAAATAAACAAGAAGAAGTTGAAGAAGAAAAAAACTTGAGAGAATCGGAAGAACATATTACCTCTTTTTTGATGCACCTCTTTTAAGCTTCCTCTTAAGAAATTAGAGATGGTATTTTGAGAAGACCAGAACCTCAAGAATGTCTATAGGTAAGTGGAGAAGATAAATGGGTGGGGATTGGCATAGTTTCAAGGCTCAAAAGGGTGTGAAGAGAAGAGGTAAGGGTGCCCTTTTTATAATGGAGGATAGGGGCACCATTGGAAAAACATAAAATATTAATTTATAATAAAGTCGTATTCGGTTTTTAATTGCTAAAAATTGATTTATTTAGATTCTAAGATCGGTATGGGTCAATATCCTCTCAACCAATAGATTTTATACAGGTTTGATTCATTATATTAACCTTATCTTTTAGTTTTAACTCTTAGTTAATTAGATTGACATTTACCATGTCATTTTGTATTTTTTATATTATATAGTTAATAAACTTACCATATACATCTAAGAGACCCCAAGTGGTCCATTTATGATACACCTATCACGATATAAGTATCGTGGCCGAACCTTATATTTTTAGGATTATAATAACAATTAATAATATAATATTTGTTTTAAAAACTATTTTTTGTCAATTTAGACACTATTTGGTAATTGATTTTTGTGAAACACATAACAGCATGATTAGTTCAAATAAATTTAATTAAATCAATTATAACATGTCATATTAACCTATAAAATTCGTTTAATTCATAAAAAGTCTCAAATTACGTTTATTTGGATATTTATAACATCAATTATTTTAATATTTGATTATTTAAGTAATTACTGCATCTCTATTGTGTCACAGATAACATAACTTATTTAATGTATAAAAATTATAAATAAAATTCCATTATGTAGGAATTATTTTTATCTTTCTAATAAATATTTATAGATGAATTTATCTTATTTATAACCGTATATTAAAATTAATTTAGTTATTATACTTTTATTTTAGCTATTTTAACCCTTCTTTAAATAAATTAATAATAAATGTCCTAATCTAATCCATGTGGACCTAAATGGTCATATGTTATTCCTAAGGTTGTTTTTGGTCTAATTACACTTATCCAATAGAATTTGGACATGTGTTAGGGTAATAATAATATCATTTTTACCCTTAATTACCCTATTTACTTTTAACCATGGTAAATAAAAGTAAAAAGTTACTGTTCACCAAAAATTATTTTCATCTCATTGAACCTCATTTTAGTCCTTGATATTAACCTTGTCTCTCAGATTTTTGAAATTTTACTCAAAGAAGTGGTAAAATTAAGTTTTATGTGAATTTCCAAATTCTCCTATGAGGTGGGTAAAAGACGGTGACAAGTTCAATAAAATTTTTATATATCGAAAATTATTATAAAACAACTCCTGTGAATTACATTGAACTTATATAGGTATTATGTATCAATTCTGACCTAAAATTAATTTAACTAAAATAAATAATTATTTAAATAAAAAGTTTGTTTTTAAATAGTAACCCAGTGTTTTCATTATTCATCAAAAATTGAAAGTTTTCAGAAAAATACCAAAAATTATCCCTAGGCTAATTTTGATATTCCAAATCCAAAAATGAAGTCCATTTTGAAAAATAAAATTTATACAATTTCAAAAATTGGGTATTACTATTCATAACAGTTAGTTCACAAGAATATTATAATAATATCTTGTTTAGTGAAACTCGGTATTGCGTACTACACACACTATCGAGGAAGGTCTTGATTGCATGTAATGCAATCCAAGGCAGGGCTGCGTGTAGTGAAATCACCATTTGGTGTTGCATATTACATAATAAAAACATATTTTATTTATAATTTAAAAAAACTCTATAATTAATGTTTCATAGAATAATTTCTACAAAACGAACTTGAAATTGTGTGTAACACGAGCCAAGAATAGTGTTGCATATACTGCAAGTTAATACGGTGTTGTGTATAGTACAAGCTAGACTTGGTGTAGTGTATAATATAATACATCAATGAAATTAAAAGAATATTTTTTATAAAATCTCAGGTTGTTACCTTCTACCCCCCTTAAAATGAATTTCGCCCTCGAAATTCATTGGGGTTATAAATGGTTTAATAATTGAAAGTTTCTTTAATAGAAACCCACATCGTAAAAAGGAATACCAAAACATGATTTTAAAAACTAATGTATGATATGTAACAGTTACCCAAATTAACAAATCACTAGGTTTCCATATAGTAGAACATATGTGAAAATATGGATATGGAAGAGAAATATAACCATCAACTTCTGATGAGGAGTGGTAAAGGACATGGCTATGAAAAAGCCAACAATCACAAATCCATTAATTTGTGATGATCTAAGGTACCATCCGATTCATCAGATATGAGAGCACTACGATATTTTTTTTTCAAGATCATTTCCCTAAAGTTGAAGAATTGTTGAATTAAAAGAAATACTTACGTTATTTTGGTACAGTCTCAGCGTTGCTCGTGTCTTGAACAATTTCCACTTCATCCCTTAAAGAAATGAAGTTGAATTTTTCTTCTGTGAAGTGTTAGCAGATTATGTGATAGAATGATAGGACATTCCATCTATTTTTATCACAAAAAGTTTATCACAATTTATTAAATATACAGAAGTCCATCGATGCTGAGATAAATCATATATGGTTTCTAAAATAGACTTATACTTCAGATATCATAGTCCTTAATAAAATGAAACTAGTTTCTACTAACCAGGGACTTCCTGTAGGACAGTGGTAGGTGATAAAGGCCTGTCACACTTTGGTTGTGGGTTCGATTCCCACATCCTTGTCTGAGGTGACGGGTTATCACCCGTCCTACAGGTTGTCCTTTTTCTAAAACAATACTATTATAACATTCTATCAATAATATCGAAAAAAATTTCTAGCCATAAACAATACTAACATATGTTCAACAAAATCCATTCAAATATTTAGGCTTATCCAAAATACTTTTTTCCAAACTCATAGTATAAAGAGAACAATTTTTAAAAAGGTCATATAACAAGCATGTGAATACCATCATTTATCCCTCATATATCTTGTTGGTCACATTCCAATCATGTGAATACATTAATCATGCATTCTCTTGAAAAATGAATACCCATTGAACCTTAGTGAAAAAATGAATGCTTTTAAAAGTTAACTCTTTCCACATACCAAAATCCAAAAAATCTATATACTCAAACCATGATATAACTTTGTCCTTATATCAGTCATGAGCTCATGAATACTATGAAATATTTCATTTTCTCTTTATCCCATCATTATGCGCATATCATCTGATTTCCAAAATATTTGAATCACGTTTCATGGATACCAGTACCATAAAATTATTCAAAACCACAATGGACCAATACATATGTATTCAAATATACCATAAAAGTACCTCAACAACATTATTCTTTAATACCAATATAGAAACACTTAAATCCATTCTCTTCAATGATTTTCATGGAATAAATCCTTCCTTGATTTAGAAGTAACCTCTTAGGTCAGAGCATTGAGTTGGGTAATTCCCATGTTCTCCACAAATAAGACATTAAACTCCATAATAGTCTGTCACTCTATAACCCTTTTCTCCACACAGATAACATATTTCCCTCCATTTGAGGTATTCCTCAAGGTTAATCATCCCTTCTTTAGAAATCCCTATCTTCCTTTATTTATGCTCCTAAACATGCAAACATGCATAAAATTCTATCTTGTCACACCCGAACTCCACACTATGGCAATGACTTTTAATTTTATTCTTGTTCTATAATTTTTATATGGAATTAAATTTGTTATGTCGAGGTGCGTGATGGACTCGACTTGAGTTTTTCATTGCTGATAAATGTGCGTTTTGACTTAGAAATGCCTGCTACTTTATTTTAATTTTTTTGGGGCTAGTTTTTAAATTTGCAGTTTGAACCGGTTCATATATATATATATATATATATATATATATATATATATATACTCACACTTGGGTTGTTCTATGGCGCGTGGTTGTGTGCGTGACTGTGCGTAGTGTCTAACATTACTAAATAATATAATATTATTTTCAGATTTCATTTATTTATTTATTTTTATTTGTGTTTCATTTTATTTATTTATTTTTATTCATTTTACTTATTTATTTTTATTTCTATTTGATTTTATTTATTTATTTTTATTCATTTTATTTATTTATTTTTATTTTTATTCATTTTATTTATTTATTTATATTTATTTATATTTATTTGTTTTTACTTCTTTTTTTTCTCCTTTTCCTTCCTCCCTCACCCGCTCTCGCTCGGGACCTCTCCCCTTTCCCCCCCGTCACGCTACCCCCCTTCTCCCCACTGGGTCGCCGCGCCTCCCCCCCTCTCCGGCCGCCGCCCTCTCGTCGCGCTCCTCCCTCTCCGGCCGCCGCCCACGCCGGCCTCCCTCTGGCCGTCCTCCCTTACCACGTCGCGAGCCCCCTCCCCCTTCTCCCGATCATGGCGCAACCCCCCCCCCCCCCCTTCTCCCGGATCTCCGGCCGAGTGCCCCTCTCCACGGCGCGCCTCCTTCCTCCGACGACCTCAATCCCATCGGCTTCATCCTCCCTCTATGAGTTCCCCTTTGGTAAGTACCCCCCCTCTTAGTTAGGGTTTTGGGTTCTTTTTCATTTGGGGTGTGATTTCCATTTGTCTTGTTGTTGTTTTTGTTTGATTTCTTGATTTAGGGTTCATCCTCGTTCCATCTTCGTGCGAATATGGCGGAATTGAATTTTCGCACCGAAATTCGGACGTTTCAACACCGAAGGTAAGTGTTCCCGCGTATAAGTGTTATTGACGAATTAATTCTCTTATTTAGTAAAATTAGCATACTCATTTAGTTGTATACATGGTGAAAATTTAGTTTTACTTAAAGTTTGATATGATTTCAATGTGTTTAGTAGCATGTTTATTTGATATGAATGTTTTTATTTTGCGAAAACCCATTTTGAGCCTTGTGTTGTGTTTTATAAATTTTGTTGTTGGTTTATGGTGTCGCGCTAGGGCTGCGAATTTTGTTTTACCCCGTTATGGGTGTGCGTTTTCCCTTAGAAGATGTCCTTGAGTGGGCTTTTGTGTTCAAAGTTTGGTAATGTCGCTTACTATTGTTTCTTGATAATTTTGGTCTATTTGGGGTTTAATTGGGTGTATTTTTGAAGAAAACTCATGTTGTGTTATGTGATGTTATTTTATAAATCATGAAGTTCGTTATTTAAAATTTTTTAAGTTGTGCAGTTACTTTATTAGGGTGTGAAAGGGGCGCAATTGGTGTTTGGGGTAGTTTCGGTATGCGTTCTGTCATAAATGAGCATTTGAGTGGGCTTTCATTGTTTTAGTCGTGCGACATACTTTCAAATGGGTTGACAAGTTTTTCTGGTGGTTTCTTTAATTGTGTGGGTGATGCAGATGAAGTTTTCAAATGTTTTTATTGTGCGTCATTTTTCAAAATGGAATTGGGGTTTGCGTGTGTTTTGTTGTGAATTCATCAATATGTATTGTAAATTCTTTTAAATTATGTAAGATATGTTTTAATGCCTATTTGTTGTAAATCTGGTTTCAAAGTGGCTTCCCAACATGAAGTTGAGTGTGTAATTGACGTGGGCCTTTGATGTGTTATTTTGAAATGTTTTATAGATTATTTTATTGTTTGATTTGTTTCATTAAATTACATGTGTAGTGTGTTGGACTTTGCTGCGATGGTTTTGGGTCGCGGGTGTCGAAGTACCCTACACGCACATGCATAGGGTAAGACATATATATATATATATATGCCCTCTTTGTTCATATTCCCTCTTAGCGCGGGGAATATATGAAATGCAGCTAGGGGTGTGTATATATATATGTATAAATGCATGTGTGTGTGTGCGCCAAGTGTCGGTTCGAGTGGCCATCGGCAAATAGCGACATGTTTGAGGTAGGTCCCCTATGCCTAAGCTTTTAATTTGAAAATTCATAATTGCTTGACTATTTTAAGAATATGTTTCACACTATGCTATATATATATATACATGCTATGGAATCTGATTGCGGTTGCTAGGAACTATTATGCCTTGTATTGGTAAATTGAAATGTGTTTCAAAGCCGTTGGTCTTATGTGACTTCTCTTGGAAAAGAATTGATTTCTTAAATGGTTTGAATTGGTAATGTGTATTTCCAAAGGTGTTGGCCTTCTGGCCGGTTGATTTTACAAAGCGTTCCCTTTATGTAATTAAGCATGTTTGGCATCTTAAGAATGTTTTATGAAATAGGAAAAACCTCTATTGAGGCCCGTTTGGCACTTTAAGTTTTGGTTTGCGAAAATTATAAACCCTTTTTTTAGTCATTCCCCTAAATTTGAAAATAAAATGTGATGCAAGTTTTTATGAGCGGTTTGTGATATATGTGCCTAGTGTAAAGGCTTGTGTGTGATTGTGTGATGTAAAGAGGGGGAATGCACTTAAGTAGGGAGTGCGGTGGTGAAAGGTTGAATGAGTTTTAGATAAATAAAATGCAATGTATTTGTTGGATTGCTTGATAAAGAAAACTCACCACCATTTGAAATAGAGCACAATGGGAAACCCGGGTATCTAGGTGGGTGACCAGGACTAGTATGCTAGATGACACGGCAGGGGTTCGTCCTGGTTTGTCTAGCAGGATTGACACAACAACACTAACTAAACGTATGAATTTCTGAGGGTCGTGGCCTTCTAAGCCACGTTTTTTGAGGGTCATGGCCTTCTAAGACACATTTTCTGAGGGTCGTGGTCTTCTAAGCCACGTTTCACCGAGGTACGAGGTCTCTAGGTTCCCACTTGTTCTATTTGCCTATAGGGATTACCCATAGTGCTCATTTGTGACATACTGCTTGTGATGTAACTTCCTTTTCAGTGGTTTCATACCTGATGTCTTGTTTTTAAAAATCACATTTTATTCCAAACTGGTTTCTTTTCATTTTGAAATGTTAATTCATGCTTGTAACCTATTTTGAAAATGTAGTAAGAGTGAAATGATTTATTTGAAAATGAAAACTCATTACTTGAATTTGAAAAGAAGGGAAAACATTATTTTTTTGTATCTTATTTTCAAACTGGAATTTTATGGATTTCTTATTAAAGGCGGAGGCATAGGACATGGTTATATTTTTTTTGGCTTTCCTACTGAGCATCTCGGTGCTCACGCCTACATTACTTTTCAGTTGCAGGTCTTAGTCTTGGATCACTTTTGGGAGCAAGTGTGGTTGTTGTACTGTGGTGATCCACGGGGTCACCAGAGGTTTGTCACGTCTTTTGTCTATTCCTCTTTCTGCTGCCATGTTGTTCAGGTTATTTTCCTTTATTTATCTGCTTGTTCAGTTTATGTCTATTTATCTTTGTCATGGGACAAACCATTCCCAACTAGTTTGTTTTGATGCCCGACACTAGTTGCCAGCCCGTGGGGATCGGGAACGCCCTTCGGGCCATGTCGCGGACCGGGTCGGGCGTTGGGTCGGATGACGACCCGGCCTGGTTCGTGACATATCTTCCTCTTATTTGATGAATTTTGAATACCAACTAATTTTACATTTTTAATCATATATTGTGATTACTGATTCGACATAATCTCAATATCTTTCTCTCTATGAATTACACAATTTCGTTGCTTATAGTCACAAATTTGTCCATTGGATTCAATGTTAACTAAATTCCTTCTGGTTCCCTCCATTGACTAAAACACAAAAATAATTCCGTGAGAGGAAAAAATCATACAAGGAAAATAACATAATCAAGGGGGAGTACCTTCGACATCTAACATATTGGGTTTAATTCTAATATCATTACCGTAATTCTAGGACTATAAACTATACTTATACTTAACCTTAGGGACATCCCTAGGCATACCTTAGAAATATTTATAGGGATCTCACTAAAGTTTTCACGTCCTAGTTTCCAACAGTTAACTAAACCTTTCCTCTGATACCAACTGTAGAGTCCCGAATCTTGACATACATCGACATTACAATACTTTTGTGGAATACTTAATACATAACAAAAACAGACACACAAGGACAGTAATAGTTTAGTGTCTTTGGAAACTCGGAACGTAATCTTCTAATCACGGTGAAAGATCTTCAACATCTCCCATAAAGATCTTCCCCTTTTGGTTTTCTTACCTAAAACCTTTCTTTATATCTTGGGGAAAAGAAAACATATAAAGGGTGAGCTCAAATGCTCAGTAAGGGTAAGCATGGATAAAATAAAACAAGTCATATACATTTGAACTTAAAAACATGAACATAATGTATAGACATCAATATCTTGTGTAATTACATAAAACATGGAAATACATAAGGCATAGATCATAAAGAAACATTAATCATGATAAAATAGCATGGGGATAAAAAATGTAATTGTGGCAACCATTAAGCACTTTTTATGATTTCCATAGTAGCCAAGGCATTACTACCATGACCATCTTAGTGGAAACAGTCCCTTTCTGAATCGAGTTCACTCCTCCTTTCAGTGCTGTAACACTGAACCAGATTAAATTACCATTCCATCCATGTCTATCTCATGAGATATAAATCTTTACCCAATGAACTGGAGGTTATAACATTACCACTAGTCCTGGTATTCACGACACCACCCATCATTTGGTTTATCATGAAACCACCCATCAAATGACCAAGTACCAATATAAAATCGTAAGACATAAAACAAATATAAAGGAAAGAAAACATTTCGACATTTCATTCACAATATATCACTTAAATATATTGACATAGAAAATCCATTATCAAAACCATTTTTAATACCAAAATACATAAAAGAGTATATGTTATTAATTTTCTTTTAAAAAACATTTCGGCTTGTTGAGGAAGCCAAAGATCAAAAAATACTCGCGGCGGTGGAAAAGGTCATTGTCACTGCTTATGTTAAAAGAAACAAGTATTTTTGTCGTTTAGTAAAATGATTCGTAGAAAATGATTCCCTTTGAAAGGTCAAGGGTGTTTATACAATGCATAAACGAATATTGTGTATTAAAACAAAATATGCCTCAATGAAAGAAGATTGAGACGAAGTCTGTTACCTTACGTCTGATATGCTTCGTATGTATTTGAACCTCCTGTATAATGATTTAAATAAGGTCATTGAATTATTACAGAATCATATTAATTGTTATTAAATCATACATGGTTCACTTATGACATTATATTACCAGTTCTATTGAAAATTCCATGTTAAAGTAGCATTTTGGGTAAAATCGTTTCATTTAGCGTACGTGTTTCAACTTTTTGTTCTTGATATTATTACTTATATACTTATTTAAATAATCACAGAATGTAAAACATGATTTATATATAATATATATTCTGCATATACATATATATATATATATGATAGATTGATAAATGGAATGAAATACATCGTTCATGGAGACGGTAGGCCGTACGTACGCATGAACGCTGTTTTCGTTTCCTTATTGAATTGAATGGAATTAAGTAGATGAAATACATATATATATATACATAAAACCAATATCATTATTATGTCATATATTTCATTATTATTCATTATATATACTTTATAATCATTCATGAATGGTTAACATGGAGAATGAATCTCATCGCGTCATGGAGACGATAGTCCGTACGTACGCACGAGCGATGATACCATTCCAATGATCGTGGAGTTTTATTGAAGTGTATGTATAATATTTCAGAATCAATATTAAATTAAAATAATCATATATAGTTATCTATTTACCCCATTATACCCATCCAAGTATGGTGGTGGTCGAAAACAGATTACACCACAGCGTGGAGATGGTATTCCATATGTACGCAGGCACGACGATTTCATTTTACGTAGGATGGATAGAAGGTGAAATAGGGTTGTTTAATATTTATAATAACATATTAGTATATAATTAATACTGATGTTATTAATTTATAATGAGAAAACTAAAGAAGAAGAAGTTTAAGAAGAATGAAACTTGAGAGAATCGGAAGAAGATATTACCTCTTTTTCGACGCACCTCATTTAACCTTCCTCTTAAGGATGTAGAGTTGGTCTGTTGAGAAGATCATAATCTCCAGAATGTTGATAGGGAAGTGGATAAGAGAAGTTGGCATGGGTTGGCTGAGCTTCAAGGCTCAAAAGGGTGTGAAGAGAAGAGGGAAGGGGTGCCCTTTTTATAAGGGATGAGAGGGTATCCTTTGGAAAAACTTAAAATATTAATTTATGAAAAAGTAATATTCAGTTTCTAATAGCTCAAAATTGATTTATTTCGAAGATAAGGCGGGGATGGGTTGGAATACTCTTAATCAATATATTTTAGACGTGTTTGGGTCATTATATTAAACTTATCTTTTAGTTTTAACTCTTAGTTAATTAGATTGACAATAACCATGTCACTTTGTATTTTTATATTATATAGTTAATAAAAAAACCATATACATCCAAGAGATTCCCAGGTGGTCCATTAATGATACACCTATCATTATATAAGTATCTTGGCCGAGCCTTAAATTTATATGAATATAATAATAATTAATAATATAATATTTATTTTAAAAACTATTTTATGTCAATTTAGAAACTATTTGGTAATTGAATTTTTTGAAAATCACAACAGCTTGATTAGTTCTAAAAAATATAGATAAATCAATAATAACATGTCATATTAACCTATATAATTAGTGTAATTCATAAAAAGTCTAAAATTAAATTTATTTGGGTATTTATAAAATCAATTATTGTAATATTTCATTATTTAGGTAATTACTGCATCACCATTGTGTCATAAATAACTTATCTTATTTAATTTATAAAAATTATAAATAAAATTCCATTATGTAGGAAATAGTTTTATCTTTATAATGAATATTTATAGTTGAATTTATCTTATGAATAACCCTATATTAAAAATGATTTAGTTATTATACTTTGATTTTAACTATTTTAACCCTTCTTTAAATAAATTAATAATAAATGTCCTAATCTAATCCATGTGGACATAAATTGCCATATTTTATTCCTAAGGTTGTTTTTGGTTGAATTAAACTTATCCAATAGAATTATGACATGTGTTATAGTAATAATAATATCATTTTAGCCTTAATTACCCTATTTACTTTTACTCATGGTATATAGAAGTAAAAAGTTACTATACACCAAAAATTATTTTCATCTCATTGAACCACATTTTAGTCCTTGATATTAACCGTGTCTTTCATATTTTCAAAATTCTACTAATAGAAGTGGTAAAATTATGTTTTATGTGAATTTCCAAATTCTCCTAGGAGGTAGGTAAAAGACGGTGAAAAGTTCAATAAAATTTTTATATATCGAAAATTATTATAAAATGATTCCAATGAATTAAATTGATCTTATATAGGTATTATGTATCAATTTTTACCTAAAATAAATTTAAATAAAATAAATAATTATTTAATTAACAAGTCAGGTTTTAAATAGAAACCCAGTGTTTTCACTATTCATCAAAAATTGAAAGTTTTCAGAAAAATACCAAAAATTCACCCTAGGATAATTTCGATATTCCGAATCCAAAAATGAAGTTCATTTTGAAAAATAAAATTTAAAAAATTGGGTATTACTATTCATAACGGCTAGTTCACAAGAATATTATAATAATATCTCGTTTAGTGAAACTCGGTATTGCGTACTACACACACTATCGAGGAAGGTCTTGATTGTGTGTAATTCAAGCCATGTCAGGGCTGTGTGTAGTGAAAGAACCGTTTGGTTTTACGTATAACATAATCAAAACTTATTTTATTTATAAATTAAACAAAATCTATAATTAATGTTTCGTACAATAATTTCCACAAAACGAACTTGAAATTGTGTGTAACACAAGCCAAGAATAGTGTTGTGTATACTGCAAGCAAATACGATGTTGCGTATAGTACAAGCTAAACTTGGTGTACTGTATAATAGAAGACATCAATGAAATTAAAAGAATATTTTTCATAAAATCTCAGGGTGTTACATTAAGACTCCTAGATTAGGACAAATATATAAATTGGATGGGTGTCTAAGTGGAACCCAAGACCTTTCATTTATCTATTTATTTCTATCTTGAATTTAATTATTTTGGAACACCTCTTATAGTACATTTCAGGAAATGGAATAGCCTTGACACCATGGGTTCTAGTCTACTGAGTTGTATCTCACACCCTAATCTGGAACCATTGGTACCTAAGTAGGCTTTATGGTTGAAGTTATTGACAAAATAAATCATCTAGCTTCTAATGATTGATTTACATTAGTAGGATGTAGTTGGGATAAGAGGAACAATCTGATTCTAGAGATGGTAGACATATCAACCTTTTCCTGCAATATATTCTTAGTTATCATGTTTTATATGTTTTTATCCCCTTAACCTTGCATAATCATTTTTTATAACATTATTATTGATTTTATATATTTATTTTTTACCTTATACTTTATATTTACATTTCTTGTATGTTTACGTATTCTGTTTCCACTACTGTCTTTCAGGTAATATTCTGTTTCCACTTTTTCTTATTATCTATTTTTCAATGCTTCACTGTGATCAATGAGGGAATAATCTCCAAATAGACTTACCCATGTCCCTTGCTGCTTTCAAGAGATCACTAATGTATGGGGAGGTGCAGTTGATGTCTTCTGGACAACTGTATCAATACATTGGTGAGTGGAATCTAGGGAGGGATGCAACAGTTTTATTAATTTGTTCAGTATCATTATTATTGAATAAATCAATTATTTATTCATTCTATAATGTTTTAATTTCATTATTTAAGAAACATTCTAGTTTCTATATCTATACCATAACAAATTCCACTATACATTATTCCCTTACTAAGCATTTGGGTTGACCCCTTTCTATTGATTTTTCCCTAGAAAACCAAGAGGATTATTATGTATGAAAAATTGAATTATAGGAGAATAATAATGTCTTTCATGTTTTTAAATGATGTATTTTTTAGTTTCAATGTAATATAAAAATAATTTATGTATCTAGTTTCCTATGGTTACTAAACTATTGGGTCCTCAGTTTTGTGATATATATAGAAATGTAATAAAATAGCCTCCAGATCCAAGGTGATGAAGTTTATATTGTTACAGTTTGAATCAAAGGATAGTTTAGTAGAAACATTAGAAACTATATTTATAAAAATGTACTTAGAACCTAAGATGAAAATGATCGTGTATAGATTATATTAATACATAAAAATTATTATTTTAAGGAAGATGATAAATTATATATACTTTTATGGATACAGAATAGTTTATAATTTATGATCATACTATAGAGACCCATGATTATCATATATGAATATTACATCTTCTTAGATGAATATTCATTTAAATTAAAAAATATATGCTTGAGGATTGTAATATTCTAGTTCCATTGGAATCATAGTACACAATCATCAAATATGGTGAAATGTATTCAATGTTTCCCACAAATATCTTCCCATTTAGTACTCTTCATAGAAATACACTACATAAAACCTTTTTTATACCCTTTGATAGAAATCATAAGATAGTGTGGGCATAGATGCTCAATAATGGTAAAAGTAAGATATAAAAATCAATTACATAATGAAAAAATAAGATAAGCATAAGGTTATGTGATAATGAAAAAAATTCCAAAGTTCATACCCAACCTGTCATCAATCAAAAACATGACTCATTGAATAATTATTAGAAGTTCATAAGATATATAGGGGAATAAAACAACATGAACTATGGGACAATAATATTAACATAAAATGTATATTTTTGGCATATACAATAACTTATAAAATTTTGGACATGTATAAATAGAAACATGTTCACTAATTTAATTTAAGGACACGATATCAAACCCTCACAAATACTTATAGTCATGAAACTAGGTATACAAATAACATTATGGACTTGATATAACGGTCAATAAATAACATTATGAAAATTTAATCAGGTTCACACATAACATCATTAACATGTATTTATCTTCACACATAACATTATGGAATGAAATACCATTCCACAAAAAACACCATAATAGTCAAGGTTCACTCTTAATACCATAATAGAATAAAAATTCACTTATAGAATTGGATTCATCATCCATTACATCCTTATCAATCCCATGAGATATACATAATTACCCAATACATTAGAGTATGATATAGGTCACACCCATATTTGGTTATAACATAACCTCCATTACCTAATAAAAACCATACATATTTCTTCAAAAAACTTGTGGTAAAAAAAAAGTTTTTTATGAATTTTATCACTTCATGAAAGCACAACCTATATAAAAAGAAGATACATTAATAAGAATATGGTCATCATAAACATAAACCATTCAGAGTAATAATAATAATGTCATCCTTGGATCATATTACCAGTAAAGTGTGAGAAACCTTAATGAATGTCATCTTAGATAAAAAATAATTTCTCAAGACTAGTTGGGAAATTTCTTGAGCGAAATAAATTTTCCTTCAAATTAAATCATTAAAACATAAAATAATATAGAAATCATTTTCCTTGAAAATAACCTTGATAACTTATAAATGAATCCTTTAAAAATAATTTAAAATATATCATGAGGAAAACATCATTTTACCATTGAAAATTTCTTTTAACAACATAAAACACTTTAAAAATCATTTTCAATTTGAAGTCATTTATTTAAAATCAAAATTTGACAAAATATTTACATAAATAATTTCTTTTAAAATAACATTGAATACTTGTAATATAATCTTTAAATCAATGAGCAGTCATGATAGTGGAATATACTATTTATGTAGTGCATATTGAAAAAAATATTCTTTTCAAATTTTTGATAAAAATCCAAATAAGCATTATTTTGAAAAAAAACATGAATATTTATTTCTAATTTTTTTTTAAAAAATACAAAAATTAGAAAAAGTTTCTTCTAAAAATCATGGGAGAGTAATAAAAAATTTATTTTTTTTAGAAAACATGGTTTTGGATGAAAAGGTATTTCATTCAGAAGAGAGAAATAATGTCAGTTTTTCTTAAAAAAATTTATTATTAATTTTATGTAAAATATAGTTGAAAATGGTACCATTACATGAAGATATTATGAATAAATAAAGGATAATAAAATTCAAGAAAATTATTAATATATGTATCATAATATTTTATCATCATAAACATTATTATAAACAATCCAAATAAATGATGAGATTGTAACTTGAAATCTATACCACTTTGGTATCTTTGAATCTATACATAATGAAGGAATAACGTAAAATGAAACACAAAATTTTATGTGTATGAATAAATTCATGATATTATTTATCAAAGGGTCTGTATATAAAACTCATTAATGTATATAGGTTCATTACATAACATATGTCTTAAAGAAGGAAAATTGATACAATAATCTCTTAACGATTTGTTAACTTTCGAATTGTAAACCTCCAGAAGGAGAGATACTAAAATGGATATGTAAAAAACAATATTTTAATTATAATAATTTTAATACAAATTATTGGGTATTATATACAGTAAATAAAATTAATGAGTGGTGAATATGACATGTGTCTCATAGAAGTAAAAAAGTGAGACAATAATCAATTACCTTAAGTCTCAACATCCATCATACAAGTTTGAACCAGCAATATAATAAATATAAGTTTATTATACATATATAACTGAATTATAATTATATATTTCATACCATATAATATTTTTTTAAACTTTTATTTCTTGTTTATTAATGATTTAAATTTAACGATATGATTTTGGGTAATAACCACTTTATTTTCTGTTTATGTTTTAATTTGTTATATTTTTTGTCCTATTAAATAGATCATGGATACATAATCTATAAAATTATAAAAATGATATACATATCATATATATTTATTATATATTTATTTATAGTAATCCATGAAATTCAATTATATAAAATGAAATACATCATTCATAAAGAGGGTAGGTTGTTTGTACGCATGAACCTTATTCCCATTTATTGTTTGATTTAAATAAACAAAGTAATTGAAATATATTATCATTTTAGAATCATTTATATGTAATATATACCAAATATATTCACTAAATCCATACTTATTACCTTCCATTTAAATAGTGAAAGAGTCACATCGCTTCGTGAGGTGGTAGTCCACCATACAAATGAATGACGTTATCATATTCCTACAAATTGAAAAATATGAAGTTATGTGTGATATAATTATTATAGAATGATAATAAAATCATAAATACCATTAATATAATATATAAACATAATATCCATTATTATATCTAGCCTTAAGAGGTTGTAATGAAAAAATTAATGACATCGGTTCATGAAGAGTAGTCCTTCGTACACACAAATGGTCATTTTGTGGCCCATTAGATGGAAGTGGAGATGGTTGTAGGTCATGAACATAACATAAAAAAATATAATTAAATGTATTATAATTTTTATAGTATATAATCATGATATAATAATAATAATTTAATGAGGTGGAGGAATAAATAAAAAACACTCGTTGATGAATGTTGCCTTTTCTTTGGGTATCCTTTTTAGGTTTTCATGAAAATCCTTCCAAGGATAGATTTTTTCCCAAAATAATGCATCTACGATTATAAGAGGGATGAAGGGAAGTGATTTTGTTAGGTATTGTGTAAATAAAATAGGTTTTAAGGTTTTAAGAAGAGAGGATAGGGGGCCTCTTATAATTGGTGGAGAGGATACAGTTTATATTTTTGAAAATAGTTAAGTTCGCCCACATTTTTCAATATGTCAAAATGGTATAAAATTGTCAATTTATGACCATATAGGTTTAGTATTTTAAATATTTCAATAAAAAAGTTTTTATAAATGTTTATACATTATTTTTACCCTACACTGTATAGTTTAACCCCTAGTAAACTCAATTTTACCTTAACCACGGTAATTAATTTTTACTACATTCATTATTCATTTTTGTAAAAAATTAAGATAAAATTATTATAAATTATTAAGTATTATTATTACAAAAATGGAGTTAATTTTTTTAAATTAAATTTAAATAATTGTAAGATTTAAATTCAAAATTAAGGACACAGATGGGGGAGACAACTGGTTTTTAAAGTGAAAATTTTAAAAAGTTCAAAATGTATTTTTATCAAAAAACAATATGATTTTTTTTCCAATGAACTAAATTGGATTTATTGATGTATAATTGAAATAATTTAACTTTAAAACAAATATTAAATATATTTTAACAAAATAAATTAAATGAAATGGTATTTTTTAATTAAATATCTGTATTATTTGTTGTTTATCAAAAAATGAAACTTTTTAGAAAAATTCCAAAAATCACCCTAAGATAATTTTGAAACTATGATTTAAACAATTAATTATATATCATCAAATTAATTTTATAAATGTTTTGAAAATTAAATTTTTGTTAAAAAAAATATTTTTGTTTGAGATAGTTATATTTTTTAAACATATAAATCCTTTTCTAAAAAAGTATATATTTTATTATCAATATGATATGCTTATATAAAAACATTATAATTAATATATGAAAATTATTTATTACTATTCATAACACTATGTTTAATGGATATGTTATAATAATCAGTTTTAAGAATATTAATAACATAACATTATTTTGTTAAAACTCAATATCGAGTATAACAGAACATAACCTGGAGTTGCGTATAATGAAAGATTAACCTCGTGTTTCATGAAAAATATTATATCAATGAAATTTAATTTCTTCAAAAAAGTTCCTGAAAGCTCTGAGTGTCACATTCTAACCCCCTTAATGTTAATTTCATCATCAGAATTCATCACATTGTTACAAACAGATGATGATTCTTCTGCCTCGTTATGTTCTCAAGTTCCCATGTAGTTTCCTCAAACCGGTGGTTTCACTGCAAACATATTACCTGTTTAGTGGTCTTATTTCAATGAACATTTTTAACACCCCAAGATTCAACGGTACGTTTCCCTTTGAATAATGCAATAACATGTGTTGTACACAACTTCGAGTTCTAACACACCACAACCAATCAAACTAGCCGTTATGAATAGTAATACCAACTTTCTAAAATTTTATAAATTTTATCCATCAAAATGGACTTCATTTTTGGGTTCGGAATATCGATATTAGCTTAGGGTTAATTTTTGGTACTTTTCGGATAACATTCATATTTTTATGAATAATGAAAATTACTAAATTTTAATTGAAAACAACTTTTTTAATCGAAATAATTAATAGTGATAAATTATGAATTTGAGTTATTTTAAAGTATATTTGGAATATATTTTTACCATTTAATACAATTTTGGTCATTTAACATAATTTCAAATTTAAACTAGACATAAGGAAGTGCCAGTCTTTTGATAGTTATTATTTTTTAAAAACACGCCTTTTGTTTTAATAGTGGTAATTAATTTTAAATTAATTTCTTTAGATTATATGTTTTAAATTTAGAAAATAGGATTCCATATTTTGAATCAGGATTTCCAAATTGAGTAAATAGTTAACTTTAATTTTTAGACATTTTGAATAATTACTTCGGTAAATATTTTATTTACCATGGTTAAAGGGAAAATCCGGTAAATAAGGTTAAACAAATAATATGATAATAATAATAAATTACCCTAAAACGTGTCTTAACCCAATTGGTTGATACATTTCTGACCATGGGCATCTTTGGGTTGATTTTGGGACCCCATGGATCCACTTGTAATTGATAATGACACTTTATATTAATTAAGTTAAAGTAAATACAAAAATGATATAAGCATATATCTTTTAGAAAAACAATTTTTACATAGGTTTATATATGTTATATTTTAGATTATAAATATTAATTAGAAATATATAAATATTTCATACATAATTTTATTTTATTTATAATTTTTAGATATTAACAATTAAATTCATTTATGACACAATAATGATGCAGTATTTTCCTAATAAATGAAAGAATCAAATAATTGGTATTATAAAAGTAAAAAATAAACATAATTTGAATGTTTTGATTACATAAACTAATTTTATTGGTTATTATTACATGTTATTATTTCTTAAATGAATTTTATTAGAATTAATTAATTTGTTTATACTTTAACAGAAATCAATTATTAAATAGTGCCAAAATTGACATAAATGAGTATTTAAATAATATATTATATTATTAATTGATATTATATTCCTAAAAAATATGGTTCAGCCAAAGGAAATATATAATGATAGGTGTATTATTAATGGACCACTTTTGGGTCTCTTGGATGTATATAGTATCTTTATTAACTATATAATATAAAAATACAAAGAGACATGGTAAATGTCAAACTAATTATCTAAGAGTTAATACTAAAGGGTAAGGTTAATATAGTGACCCAAACCTGTCTAAAACCTATTGGTTGAGTTTTTTTACCTATACCCACCTTAAAATTTAAATAATCCACTTTGGAGCCATTATAAACCGAATATTAATTTATTATAAAATAAAATTCTATGTTTTTTCTAAGGTGCCCCTCACCCTCTTATAAAAAGGCACTCCCCCTTCTCTCTAATTCACATCTTCAAAGCCTTTTGTCTAGGCCAAAACCTAATAAAATATCCTCTCAACTTCCCTCAATTCATCCTAGAGGCCTTATTTTAGTCAGAAAGCCAACCTAAGGATCCCTTTGGATCAAATCAAAAGGAAGAACCCGAAGAAGAGGTAATGATTTCACCACCCTCTTTCAAGTTCCTTTCTTCTTCCACTTATTATTTCTTTGTTGTTTACTTTCTAAAATAATAAATCCAGTATCTTCTATACAATATGATGTTATTATAAATATGGTACAACCATATTAAGTATTTTATTCATCCTTTTAATGACATTTCACCATACGTGCGTACATACGCCCTACCGTCTCCACGTCGTGGTGTAATTGTTATTAATTATATTATTATTTGGATGGGTATAATAATGATGTGTAATTCAGGTAAATAATAAATATAACATGATAATGATTCTTTATATATGATATACCATCTATTTATATATCATTTTAATATCAAAAGAATTATATTGTTGCTCGTGCGTACGTACAGATTACCGTCTCCATGAACGCAATGAGATTCATTCTCCATCATATCCATTCAAGACTAAATTTTATTTGATGATTAAAAATAATGTTTATAAACATTATATAATTATGGATATGAATAAGAAATATCCCATACAAAACAAATATGGCTCACATAATAAATAATATAATGGAAAATGAATCTGTTAACACCCGAAACGACGATAATACTAAGATATTATCAACAAATACATGTTAAAAGATCATATATTTTTATCATATTAATGTATATGATTCTTGTATAATTAAATAATAATTATTTTACCAATATAAAAAAGGTTAACCTACCCTCGACCAAGGAAAAAGTACAAAGTAAGGGGTTTCTTATTTAACTTTTAATTCTGTGAGATTTCCATTATTCACTACTTATTTATTACGTGCGGTGTGTGTACTGCCCATGATTGTATTCATTGTGTAATATAAATTACTTTATGGATATTTACATCATCATTTTATGATCCTTCATTCATGGGTGTATGGTTTGTATGTTACCAAATCGATAAGGGAATTTGAAATTTCTATTTCCACTCATTCGGCTTTACGCATACTTCATTGATTATTTTACTCCAAGATTATGCATGGAATCACCATTCATTTTCTTATGTCATAATTTACACTCTTCTTTTTGTGGATTTAATTTTGATACATATAATCACTCCATTGATAAATTCACTAGTCATCGATATGAACTTGATAACAGTAATTTTAACTCAATCTCTATTTGTTGAGTTAAATATTCAATTCATTGGTGTTGTTTTTACAAGAATATGTGGGAATGTCCTCTGATTGATTTACAATGAATATCCAATCATATTGAGTGTATTTATATTTTTCACACATAATTACATCTTTGATTTATCCATCACCTAAGAATACGGTCTTTATTAGAGATTTCATCTCAATTTACATTCCATTGTGACTTCTTTGTTTTTTTACACCAAATCACTTTTATAATGTATATAATGTAATTTGACATAGTATATCATGAATCCATTTATTCTCATGATATTACAAATTTTTTATTACCTCAATTATTTGAATTCAATTGTCTCTCTTTTGGTTTCAAAAGTATAACTAAAATATCATTTTAAATGTTTTAAAGATTTATTATTATAAATCTTTCTCATTAATGTCCATGTTTTAAAAATATTTATAAGGATTTATTTATATAGACATTAATGTTTTACAATTAAAATACCTTTTAAAAGATTCAATGTCATATGGGACACTTTGATTCAAAAATATGTTTTTAAAGGACTTCTTGACAAATAATGTTACTTTAAAATGTTTTCAAGAAAAAGGGAGATATTTCTCTCAAATAGTTTTGATGATTATTTTCATCTATGTCAATATCCTTAATTATTCTTGATTTAGGTTAATATGTTACAATAAAAACTTCCATATTGTATTAAATGAGTTATGTTTGATTGTAGATGTGCTATTTTTATACCATTCATGGTTTGTGGATAAAGTATTGACATTTCATATACTAATTTTAATACGAATGTTTATGTTATGTTTCAAAATTTTCCAAGGAGAAATGAATTGGACTTAGTATGTGATGGGTGGAGCCCGCTATAGATCCTCCATGCATCAGTTGTTCTCATGAGACAAACAAGTATCTTGGCACATGGCCTTGACAGAATCTTAATTGTGGTCTTGGCACAAGGCCTTGACTATGTGGTTATGATAGTCTGGCATTATGCATTCCATTATTATGAAAGTGGTTATTGATATTGAATATGATTATTTGACTAGTAGAATATACATGTGAATTAGTAAGTGGAATTATTTAATTTTATCTTTTCCATATTATGCTGAAGTTCATGTTTAAAAGGCTTTTGTTTTAGTTATACATTTCTTGAAAGTTTTATTCTTATTTATGAATGTTTCTGCTATATTGTTATCCTTACTAAGCATCTGAGCTCACCCATTTCAATGTTTTATTTTTTCCAGGATTTGAAGAAGTATTTTATGAATGACCTACAACGATAGTATGAGGATATGAGTGTGGTCTATGGATACAAGATGTTGTTGTAGTTCTTCACTTTATGATGTAATGTAAACTTTATGAATGTATCTAGTGATTCCAAGGCTTCTAAACTAATCGGTCTTTCGAGACATGATATTTTGTGATCATTCTAATGTTATGTAATAATGCACCGACTCTGGGTAACTGGGGTCAAGGCGTTACAATTGGTATTTGAGGATGTTTATTAAAAACCTTGGAAACTAGATTTAGATATACTCTAATTAGAGAATGTAGGCCTAAGATATACATTGAGGATTAGTATAGAAGAACTTCCTAGAATTTTGATATTGTAGAGATTTTGTGAGTTTCCAAGAAATACATCCATGTATGGATACGAGCAGGATGAGGCGGCTCTGGCCCAGATGTACCTAGGGGTAAAACTCAAAAACAACTCTTTGAGCTTGAATCGAATGGGAACGGGTGCACGAAAATAGGCCTTGCTGCACTCTTGGTTACGACACTCCCGGGGGTTATGCTTAGGATAATTTACATTTTCTTTACAAATCGATTTGAAGTATTTTAATATAAGATGAAAATAAATGCCCTTGGGTAATCCTAAGGTGTTTCAAATGAAGAATATGGTGTCATGATATTCTCTAAATGATTTTATGACTTCTGTTACTCACAAAATGCTTTCTGGTTTTATTCAATGCCTGGATTCCATGGAATTCATAGTAACATTGAGAATGATGTACAAGGTGCGAACGGTGGTGGAAATGAGAAACAAAATAGAATATTGATAGTCATAAACGATATCGTGTTCATGAAAAATAATTTTTCTAAAACTATGATCAACCACATATATATTAACCAACTTCCAGACTCAACAAAGAAGAGAAAGGTGTTGAATGATAAGAGCTCCACCTATTGAGACCATGTAGAAATGAATCCTCAATTTCCATCATGTATGAAATGTGGAAGGTGACACCCATAAAGTGTCTCAATGGAACAAATAAATTATTTAAGTTCGGGAAAAAAGGACATAAAGTGAAGAATCGTTGAGGAAAAATGAAGAGTACTATAGAAGAAAATAAAAATGGTCCCAATAATACATTTACAATCATTTTTCGTAAATGTAGGGGACCTGGCTATTACCTGAGTGAATGTCCTATTCTATAGGATATTTTTTTGGACAAAGAAGAAGCTATGTGGAAATAAATGTTTGGAGAAATGTTTAAAATTATTAGTGTTCCTTAATGTTATTACATTGGAATAACTTTCTCTTGTGTTTTTAACCCTGCAGTTTTCCATGTGAGAATGATATTTGAAGAAGAATTATATTTTCACTTGTGAATATAGTCATAAATAACCATTTGGTTTTATATGATCATTGGGTTTGAGGAAATTACATGTTATTATATTTTGGGATGAAAATTCTAGGTATGAGATAACATTTGTGGTTAAATTATGTTATGGTTATTTTGAGGAATTTATCTCATTTTGGTAATGTTATAAAATATAGTTTTTGAAAAAGGACAACATGCAGACCATGTGACAACCCGTCGCATCGAACAAAGCTGTTGGAATTGAACCCACAACCAAAGTGCGATTGGGATTTATCACCTACCATTGGACTACGTGAAGTCCATGGTTAGGGTGACTAATTATTTTTAGTTAAATGATTTTATTGATCAATAATAAGTTTATTTGGTATCTTATGTCTTATCAAGTGAATACCCTTAGTATACGAAAATGATTTGGTGATTAAGTGATAAATGTTATTTTGGAAGATGTTTGTTTTGTTGGGAACACTATATGCCCAAGGAAAATAGAATACTATGGGATTTCATTTGAGGAGAAATGGTATATTTTTATATATGTTTTTATAGTCAATTTATAGTGATTTGGGTTATTTATGGAAATAATTAACCTATAATAGAGAACATGTGATTAAGTAAATTGATTTTAAGTATGTGACTTTAAGAGTAGTTGATGTAATTTAGAGATACAATTTACCGAGGAAGACTACATAACAAAATTATTCTAAGTTTTGGGTTTCAATATTAGTTTGGATTATATTGAAGGATTTTAAGGACAACTGTTTATTGAATGGTATTTATTTATCTTTGGGGTACTGTTGGTTTAATTTTAGAAATAAAGATTAGTGTTTCTTTCTCTAATGGAATATCCTTTTTGGGGATCATCAAATCTTACACTAAACGTTTTGGTTTGGATTAATCTATAAGGACAAGGTAAATATATAGTTTATCCTTCGTGGATCATGTGATTCAATAAGATTTTTATTCTCGCTCTCCTAGTGTGACCAAGTCTTCTTGAATACTCATCGTTTAAAAATGAGTTAGTAGTAGGAATTTATTAATGAATGAAACTTTACATAAAAAGCATGTATATCTCATTACGTTCTTATTCAATCTCATAAATGAATTCCTCATATTTATGTAATGTATCTTAAAACAAAAAAATGTTGCCCGTTTACTTTTCCTAGTGGGAAACTAATAACTATTTGTCCCATCACAAGTTTGTGGTTTTCCTGTTGTTAACTTTCTCCTGATCATGTTTTCTATCCCTCTCCAACAGAACTTGACACTCAGTTTATCATCCATATCCATGTTTTTTTACATGGAATCTTAGTATAGGTTATCTCAAGTGACCTCTTTACTTCACTTTCTTTCTTTTAAACTGATAGTTTTATTCATTCTTTTTATGATGTGGGACATTACATTATATTCTCAAGACCAATTTTAAAAATTTAGAGGATGCAATTTATTTAAGGAGGGGAGAATGTAACACCCCAAACTTCCATGGTACGTTTCCCTTTGAATAATATAATAGCGTGGGTTGTACCAACTTCGAGTTCTAACACACCACAACCAATCAAACTAGCCGTTATGAATAGTCATACCCACTTTTTGAAATTTAATAAATTTTATCATTCAAAATGGAATTAATTTTTGGATTTTGAATATCGAAATTAGTTTAGGGTGAATTTTTGGTACTTCTCGGATAACTTTCATATTTTAATGAATAGTGAAAATTACTACATTTTAATTAAAAACAACTTTTTTAATCAAAATAATTAATAGTGATAAATTATGAATTTGAGTGATTTTAATGTATATTTAGAATATATTTTTACCATGTAATACAATGTTGGTCATTGGACATAATTTCACATTTAAACTAGACATAAGGAAGTTCCAATCTTTTGATAGTTATTATTTCTTAAAAACACGCCTTTTGTTTTGACAGTGGGAATTAATTTTAAATTAATTTCTTCCACTTCTGTGTTTTGAATTTAGAAAAATGTATTCCATATTTAGAATCAAGAGGTCCAAATTGTGCAAATATAAAACTTTTATTTTTATACATTTTGAATAATTAATTCGGTAAATATTTTATTTACCATGGTTAAAGGGTAAATCCGGTAAATAAGGGTAAAAATAATAATATTATAATAATAATAAATTACCCTAACACGTGTCCGAACCCTATTGGTTGACACATTTCCGACCATGGGAATATTTGGGTCTATTTTGGGACCCCATGGATCCACTTGTAAGTGATAATGACACTTTTTATGAATTAAGTTAAAGTAAATACAACAATGATATAAGCATATATCTAATAGAAAACAATTTTTACATAGAGTTATATATGTTATATTTTAGATTATAAATATTAATTAGAAAGATAGAAATATTTCCTATATTATTATATTTTATTTATAATTTTTAGACATTGAATACTTAAATTTATTAATGAGACAATAATGATGTAGTGTTTTCCTTATTAATGAAAGAATCAAAAAATTGGTATTATAAAAGTAAAAATAAACATAATTTGAAAGTTTTGATGACATACACTAATTTTATTGGATACTATTACATGTTAGTATTTATTAGATTAATTTTATTAGAATTAATAAATTTCTTAATACTTTAACAAAAATAAATTATTAAATAGTTCCAAAATTGACATAAATGAGTTTTTAAACAATATATTATATTATTAATTGATATTCTATTCCTAAAAATATAAGGTTTATCCAAAGGACTTATATAATGATAGGTGTATTATTAATTTACCACTTTAGGGTCTCTTGGATGTATATAGTATGTTTATTAACTATATAATTTGAAAATACAAAGATACATGGTAAATGGCAAACAAATTATCTAAGAGTTAATACTAAAGGATAAGGTTAATATTGTGACCCAAACCTATCTAAAACCTATTGGTTGAGTTTTTTTCGACCTATAACCACCTTAAACTTTAAATAATCCACTTTTGAGCCATTATAAACCTAATATTAATTTATTATAAAATAATATTTTATGTTTTTCCTAAGGTGCCCTTCACCTCTCTTACAAAAAGGCACCCCCCCTTATCTCTAATTCACACCTTCAAAGCCTTTGGTCTCGGCCAAAACCCACTCAAATATCCTTTCAACTTCCCTAAATTCATCTTAGATGCCTTATTTTAGTCAGATATCCTACCTAAGTTTCCCTTTTGATCAAATCAAAAGGAAGAACCCGAAGAAGAGGTAATGATTTCACCACCCTCATTCAAGTTCCTTTCTTCTTCCACTTATTATTTCATTGTTATTTACATTCTAAAATAATAACTTCAGTATATTCTATATACTGTGATGTTATTATAATTATGGTATAACCATATTCAGTATTTTATCCATCATTTTAATTACATGTCACCATAGGTGCGTACGCACGGCCTACCGTCTCCACGTCGTGGTGTAATTGTTATTCAATATATTATTATTTGGATGGGTATAATAATGATGTGTAAGTCAGTTAAATAATAAATATAACATGATAATGATTCTGTATATATGATATACCATCCAATTATATATTATTTTAATATCAAAAGAATTATATTCTTGCTCATGCATTCGTACGGATCACCGTCTCCATGAACGCGATGAGATTCATTCCCCATCATTATCCATTCAAGACTAAATTTTATTTGATGATTAAAAATAATGTTTAGAAAGATGATATCATTCTGGATATGAATAGTATATATCCCATCCATAACAAATATGGCTCACATAACAAATAATATAATGGAAAATGAATCCGTTAACACCCAAAACGACAATAATACTAAGATATTATCAACAAATCAAAGATTAAAGATCCTATATGGTATCATATTAATGTATATGATTCTTGTATAATTAAAAAAAATATTTCACCATTATAAAAAATTTTAACCTACCCTCGACCAAGGAAAACGTACAATGTAAGGGGTTTCTTATTTACCTTTTAATTCTGTGAGATTTCCATTATTCACCACTTATTTATTGCATGTGGTGTGTGTACTACCCATGATTGTATTCATTGTGTAATATAAATTAATTTATGGATATTTAAATCATCATTTTATGATCCTTCATTCAAGGTTGTATGTTCTGTAAGTTACCAAATCGATAAGGGAATTTGAAATTTCTATTTCCACTCATTCGGCTTTACGCATACTTCATTGATAATTTTACTCAAAAATTATGTGTGGAATCATCATTCATTTGCTTATTTCATAATTTCCACTCCCCTTTCTATGCATATAATTTTGATACATATAATCACTCGATTGATAAATTCTATAGTCATCGATATGAACTTGATAACAGTAATTTTAACTCAATCTCCATTTATAGAGTTAAATATTCAATTCATTGGTGTTGTTTTTACAGGAATATGTGTGAATGTACTCTGATTGATATACACTGAATATCCAATCATATTGAGTGTATTTATATTTTTCACACATAATTATGTCGTTGATTTATCTATAACCTAAGGATATGGTCTTTGTTAGAGATTTCATATCAATTTACATTCCATTGTGACTTCTTTGTTGTTTTACACCAAATCACTTTTATATGGTGTATATAATGTACATTGACATAGTATATCATGAATTCCTTTATTCTAATAATATTAAAATGTTTTTATTACCTCAATTATTTGTATTCAAGTGTCTCTCTTTTGGTTAAAAAACTCTAACTAATATATCATTTTAAATGTTTTAAAGATTTATTATTATAAATCATTCTCATTAATGTCCATGTTTTAAAAATGTTTTTTAGGATTTATTTATATAGGCATTAATGTTTTATAATTAAAATACCTTTTAAAAGATACAAAGTCATATGGGACACTTTGATTCAAAAATATATTTTTAAATGGCTTCTTGACAAATAATGTTACTTTTAAATGTTTTCAATAAAAAGGGAGATATTTCTATCAAATAGTTTTGATAATTATTTTAATCTATGTCAATATCCTTCATTATTCTCGATTGAGGTTAATTCGTTACAATAAAATCTTCCATATTGTATTGAATGAGTTGTGTTTGACTATGGATGTGCTATTTTTATACCATTCATGGTTTGTGGATAATGTATTGATATTTCATATACTAATTTTAATACGAAAGTTTATGTTATGTTTCAAAATTTTCAGATGAGAAATGCATTGGACTTAGTAAGTGACGGGTGGAGCCCGCTATAGCTCCTCGATGCATCGGTAGGTATCATGAGACAAACTAGTTTCTTGGCACAAAGCCTTGAAAAAATCTTATTTGTGGTCTTGGCACAAGGCCTTGACTATGTGGTTATGATAGTCTGGCATTATGCATTGCATTATTATGAAAGTGGTTATTGATATTGAATATGATTATTCTACCACTAGAATATCCATGTGAATTAGTAAGTGGAATTATTTAATTTTATCTTTTCCATATTATGCTTAAGTTCATGTTTAAAAGGATTTTGTTGTAGTTATACATTGCCTGAAATGTTTATGCTTATTTATGAAAGTTTCCGCTATATTTTTATCCTTTCTAAGAATCTGAACCCACCCTTTTCAATGATTTATTTTTTCTAGAATGTGTATAAGTATTTTAAGAATGACCTATAGGGATAGTATGAGGATATTAGTGTGGTCTATGGATACAAGATGTTGTTGTAGTTTTTCATTTTATGATGTAATGTAAAATTTATGAATGTATCTGGAGATTCCAAGGCTTCTAAACTAATCGGTCTTTCGAGACTTGATATTTTGTGATCATGACAATGTTATGTAATAATGCACTAACTCTGGGTAACTGGGGTCAGGGCGTTATAGTTGTTATTAGAGGAATTTTAGTAAAAACATTGGAAACTAGATTTAGATATACTCTGATTAGAGATCATAGCCCAAAGATAGACATTTAGGATTAGTATAGAAGTACTTCCTAGAATTTTGGTATTGTAGAGATTTTGTGAGTTTCCAATAAATATATCCATGTCTGGATACGAGCAGGTTGCGGCGGCTCTGGCACAGATGTACCTAGGTGTAAAACCTAAAAACAACACATTGAGCTAGACTCGAATGGGAACTGGTGCATAACAATGGTCCTTGGAGAAATCTTGGTTACGACACTCCTGGGGGGTATGCTTAGGATAATTTAAAGTTTCTTTACAAACCGATTTGAAGTATTTTAATATAAGATTAGAATAAAAGACCTTGGTTAATCCTAAAGTGTTTCAAATAAAGAATATGGTGTCATGGTATTCTCTAAATTATTTTATTACAACTGTTACTCAGACAATGATTTATGGTTTTGGTCAATGGCTTGATTCAAAGGAAGTCATAGTAACATTGAGAATGATGTACAAGGTGGGAATGGTGGTGGAAATAAGCAACAAAATGGAATGTCGATAGGCATAAAAGATATCATGTTCATGACAAATCAATTTTCGAAAACTATAATCAACAACATATATATTAACCAACTTACGAACTCAACAAAGAAGGCAATGGTGATGAATGATAAGAGCTCCAGCAGTTGATACTTTGGAGAAAAGAATCCTCAATTTCCATCATGCAGGAAAAGTGGAAGGAGACACCTAGGAATGTGTCTCAATGGAACAAATAAATTCTTTAAGTTCAGGAAAGAAGGACACAAAGTGAAGAATTGTCAAGGAAAAATGAAGAGTACTATGGATGAAAATAAAAATGGTCCCAGGAATCCATTTACAGTCATTTTATGTAAATGTAGGGGACCTAACCATTATCTGACTGAATGTCCTATTCTATTGGATATTTTCTTGGACAAAGAAGAATCTATGTGGAAATAAATGGTTGGAGAAATGTTTAAAAGTATTTGTGCTCCTTTTTAATGGCATTACATTGGAATAATTTTCTCTTGTATTTGTAACCCTCTAGTTTTCCATGTGAGAATGATATTTGAGGAAGAATTATCTTTTCACTTGTGGATATAGTTATAAATAACTTTTCGGTTTTATATGATCCTTGGGTTTGAGGAAATTACAAGTTATTAAATTTTGGGATGAAAATTTAAGGTATGAGATAACATTTGTGGTTAAATTATTTTATAGTTATTTTGAGGAATTTATCTCATTTTGGTACTGTTATAAAATATAGTTTTTCAAAAAGGATAACATGCAGGCCGTGTTTCAACCCGTGGCATCGGAAAAAGATGTGGGAATCGAACCCACAACCAAAGTGTGATTGGGATTTATTGCTTACCACTAGACTACGTGAAGTCCCTGGTTAGTGTGACTACTTTTTTTTAGTTAAATGACTTTATTGATCAATAATTAGTTGATTTTGGATCTTTTGTCTTATCAAGTGAAAACCCTTAGTATAGGAAAATGATTTGGTGATTAAGTGATAAATGTTATTTTGGATGATGTTCGCTTTGTTGGGAACACTATATGCCCAATAAAAATAGAATACTATGGGATTTCATTTGAGGAGTAATGGTGGATTTTTATCTATGTTTATATTGTGGATTTCTAGTGATTTGGGTTATTTATGGAAATAAATAACCTAAAATAGAGAACATATGATTAGGTTAACTACTTTTAAGTATGCGACTATAAGAGTTGTTGATGTCATTTGGAGATACAATTTAACGTGGAAGACTACATAACCAAATTCTTCTATGTTTTGGGTTTCAATATTAGTTTGGATTATATTGAAAGATTTTAAAGACAATTGTTTATTTAATGGTATTTATTTATCTTTGGGGTACTGTTGGTTTAATTTTAGAAATTAAGATAAGTGTTTATTTCTCTAATGGAATATCCTTTTTGGGGATCATCAGATCTTATACTAAACATTTGGTTTTGATTAATCTCTAAAGACAAGGTAAATATATAGTTTATCCTTTGTGGATCATGTGATTCCATAAAGAGTTTATTCTAGTTATCCCATTGTGACCAAGTCTTCTTGAATACTCATCATTTAAAAATGATTTAGTAGTAGTAATTTATTAATGAATGAAAATTTAAATAAAAAGAATGTATATATCTTTATGTTCTTATTCAATTTCAGAAATGAATTCCTCATATTTATATAATGTAACTTAAAACAAAAAAATGTTGTCCGTTTTCTTTTCCTACTGGGAAACTAATGACTGTTTGTCCCATCACAAGATTGTGGTTTTCCTGTTGTTAAATTTCTTCTGATCATGTTTTACATCCCTCTCCATCAGAACTTGACACTTAGTTTATCATCCATATCCATGTTTTTCTACATGAAATCCTTGTATAGGATATCTCGGGTGACCTTTTTTACTCCTCTTTCTTTCTTTTAAAGTGATAGTTTTATTGATTCTTTTTCTGATGTGGGACATTCCATTATATTCCCAAAAGCAATTTTAAAAATGGTGAGGACTCAATTTATTGAAGGAGGGGAGAATGTAACACCCCAAACTTTCACGGTACGTTTCCCTTTGAATAATGCAATAGCGTGTGTTCTACGCAACTTCGAGTTCTAACACACCACAACCAATCAAACTAGCCGTAATTAATATTAATGCCCACTTTTTGAAATTTTATAAATTTTATATTTCAAAATGGACTTCATTTTTGGAATCTGAATATCAAAATTAGTTTAGGGTGAATTTTTGGTACTTTTTGGATAACTTTCATATTTTGATGAACAATGAAAATTACTAAATTTTAATTAAAAACAACTTTTTTAATCGAAATAATTAATAGTGATAAATTATTAATTTGATTAGTTTTAAAGTATAGTAAGAATATATTTTTACCATTTAATACAATTTTGGTCATTGAACATAATTTCACATTTAAACTAGACATAAGAAAGTTCCAATCTTTTGATAGTTATTATTTCTTAAAAACATGCCTTTTGTTTTGACAGTGGGAATTAATTTTAAATTAATATCTGCCACTTTGTGTTTTGAATTTAGAAAAAAGGATTCCATATTTAGAATTAGGAGGTCCAATTTGTGTAAATAGGTAACTTTTATTTTTAGGCATTTTTAAAAATTAATTCGGTAAATATTTTATTTACCATGGTTAAAGGGGAAATCCGGTAAATAAGGGTAAACAAAATAATGTTATAATAATAATAAATTACCCTAAAACGTGTTCTAACCCTATTTGTTGATACATTTTCAAACATGGTCATATTTCAGTCGATTTTGGGACCCCATGGATCCATTGTAAGTGATAATGACACTTTATATTAATTAAGTTAATGTAAATACAAAACTGATATAAGCCTATATCTTTTAGCAAATAAATTTTTACATAGGGTTATATATGTTATATTTTGGATTATAAATATTAATTATAATGATAGAAGAATTTCCTACATAATTTTATTTTATTTATAATTTTTAGACATTGAATAATTAAATTTATTTATGACACAATAATGATGCAGTATTTTCCTTATTAATGAAAGAATCAAATAATTGGTATTATAAAAGTAAAAATAAATATAATTTAAAAGTTTTGATGACATACACTAATTTTATTGGTTACTATTACATTTTAGGATTTCATAAATAAATTTTATTAGAATTAATAAATTTTTTAAGACTAACAAAAATCAATTATTAAATATTGCCAAAATTGACATAAATGAGTTTTTAAAAAATATATTTTATTATTAATTGATATTCTATTCTTAAAAATCTAATGTTCGTACAGAGGACTTATATAATGATAGGTGTATTATTAATGGACCACTTGGGATCTATTTCATTTATATAGTAAGTTTATTAACTATATAATATAAAAATACAATGAGACATGGTAAATTTCAAACTAATTAACTAAGAGTTAATTCTAAAATATAAGGTTAATATAGTGACCCAAACCTGTCTAAAACCTATTGGTTGAGTTTTTCGCAAAGTATACCCTTATTTAACTTTAAATAATAATCTTTGGAGCCATTATAAACCGAATATGAATTTATTATAAAATAATATTTTAAGTTTTTCCAAAGGTGCCCCTCACCCCTTTTATAAAAGGGAACTCTCCCTTCTCTCTAATTCACAATTTCATAGCCTTTTGGACCAAATATCCTCTCAACTTCCCTCACTTAATCTGAGAGCCCTTCTTTTAGTCAGAAAGCCAACCTAAGGATCCTTTTTTATCAAATCAAAAGGAAGAACCCAAAGAAGAGGCAATGATTTCGTCACCCTCTTTCAAGTTCCTTTCTTCTTCGACTTCTTATTTCTTTATTATTTCCATTCTAAAATAATAACTCTAGTATCTTCTATATACTATGATGTTATTATAAATATTTTTCAACCTATTCTATATTTTATCCATCTTTTGGATGACATGTCACCATAAGTGCGTACGTACGGCCTACCGTCTCCACGTCGTGGTGTAATTGTTATTCAATATATTATTATTTGGATGGGTATAATAATGATGTGTAATTCATGTTAATAATAAATATAAAATGATAATTATTCTTTATATATGATATACCATCCAATTATATATTATTTAAATATCAAAAGAATGATATTGTCGCTCGTGCGTACGTACGGATTATCGTCTCCACCAATGCGATGAGATTCATTCCCCATCATATCCATTCAAGAATAAATTCCATTTTATGATTAAAAATAATGTTTTGAGACATGATATAATTATGGATATTAATACTAAATATACCATCCATAACAAATATGTCTCACATAACAATGAATATAAAATAAAATGAATACGTTAACACCCGAAACGACGATAATACTAAGATATTATCAAAAAATCAATGTTAAAAGATTATATATGATATCATATTAATGTATATGATTCTTTTATAATTAAATAACAATTATTTAACCATTATACAGGAGTTTAACCTACCCTTGACAATGAAAAGGTACAATGTAAGGGGTTTCTTATATTACTTTTAATTCCGTGAGATTTCTAATTTTCACCACTTATTTATTGCATGTGGTGTGTGTATTTCCCATGATTATATTCATTGTGTAATATAATTTAATTTATGGATATTTACATCATCATTGTATGGTACTTCATTCATGGGTTTTTGTTTCGTATGTTACCAAATCGATAAGGGAATTTGAAACTTCAATTTCCACTTATTAGGATTTATGCATACTTCATTGATTATTTTACTCCAAGATTATGTGTGGAATCACCATTAATTTTCTTATGTCATAATTTCCACTCCCCTTTTTGTGGATTTACTTTTGATACATATAATCACTTCATTCATAAATTCTCTAGTCATCGATATGAACTTGATAAGAGTAATTTTAACTCAATCTCCATTTTTTGAGTTAAATATTCAATGAATTGGTGTTGTTTTTAAAGGAATACGTGTGAATGTACTCTGATTGATGTACACTTAATATCCAATCATATTGAGTGTATTTATATTTGTCACACATTATTATGTCGTTGATTTATCCTTAACCTATGGATACGGTCTTTATAAGATATCTCATCTCAATTTACATTCTATTGTGACTTCTTTGTTATTGTAAACCAAATATCTTTTATATGGTGTATATAATGTACTTTTACATAGTATATCATGAATCCCTTTATTATCATGATATTACAAAGTTTTTATTACTTCAATTATTTGTATTCAATTGTCTCTATTTTGGTTAGGAACTCTAACTAAAATATCATTTTAAATGTTTTAAATATTTATTATTATAAATCCTTCTCATTAATGTACATGTTTTAAAAATATTTTTAAGGATTTATTTATATGGAAATTAAAGTTTAAAAATTAAAATTCCTTTTAAAAGTTTCAAAATGGTATGGGACACTTTGATTAAAAAATATATTTTTAAATGGCCTCTTGACAAATTGTGTGACTTTTAAATGTTTTCAGGAAAAAAGGAGATATTTCTCTCAAATAGTTTTTTTGAATTTTTTTCATCTATGTAAATATCCTTAATTATTCCTGATTGAGGTTAATCTGTTACAATACAATATTCCATATTTTATTGAATGATTTATGTTTGATTGTGGATGTGCTATTTTTATTCCATTCATGGTTTGTGGATAAAGTATTGATATTTCGTATTCAAGTTTTAATACGAATGTTTATGTTATGTTTCAAAATATTCATATGAGGAATGCATTGAACTTAGTAAGTGACAGGTGGAGCCCGCTATAGATCCTCGATGCATCGTTAGGTCTAATGAGACAAACTAGTATCTTGGCACAAGGCCTTGAAAAAATATTATTTGTGGTCTTGGCCCAAGGCCTTGACTATGTGGTTATGATAGTCTGAAATTATGCATTCCATTATTATGAAAGTGGTTATTGATATTTCATATGATTATTCGACTAGTAGAATATCCATGAGAATAAGTAAATAGAATTATTTCTTTTTATCTATTCCATATTATGCTGAAGTTCAAGTATAAAAGGCTTTTGTTTTAGTTATACATTGCCTTAAATGTTTATTATTATTTATGAAAGTTTCCACTATATTGTTATCCATACTAAGCATCTAAGCTCACCCCTTTCTATGTTTTGTTTTTTCCAGGATGTGAAGAAGTATTTAATGAATGACCTACAGGGATAGTATGAGTATATGAGTGTGGTATATGGAGACAAGATGTCGTTTTAGTTTTTAACTTTATGATGTAATATAAACTTTATGAATGTATCTAGTGATTACAAGGCTACTAAACTAATTGGTCTTTCGAGACGTGATCTGTTGTGATCATGCCAATGTTATGTAATAATTCACCGAATCTGGGTAACAGGGGTCAGGGTGTTACAACTTTATTTATTTGATCCATAATATCTAATATAAATTCATCCTAATAAATATTATCCTCAAGTGGTATGACGACCGAGTTCATTACATGTGATGGATCATGTTTTTACTTTTTCAAGAATGATACATGGAACACATCATGAACATGATAATGGTTTATTGGAAGATTAAAACCATAACATACCATCCTAATACATAGAATTATTTTATTGGGAATGATATACCTAGTGCTTAGTTTTTACTTTATTATTCCATTGATAATTTCATAGAAATACCTTCTCACAAACATCAAATTAAAGCTCATGATGATGATTATCAGCATAACATTTTCGTAGAATTTGTGTTGTCCTTAAATGTTGATTGTATCACCCCAATAATTTACAAATATATTTAATGTAGAATTTATGAAACATTGAGTCTCTAAAAAACATCACATTTTCATAACCTAGCCATGTAAACATATTTTTCCAACTATGTGATTTGAGTTTTGAAAAACTGACATACACAGTTGCGTTTAGTAAGATATTTTGAGTCTGATAAGACAAAAATAGTTTTTGGGGAATAGTAACTTACCCTTGTGAATATTAACATACCTTTATGAATAATAATGAATAATAATGAATAGTAATGAATATTAAATTGTCAAAAAAACAGAAACATCACCAATGAATGTATAAATACAATTTTGACATCCTAAAAGTTAAAGAACGATCATCGTATAAGTATTTGTATTTTTTCATGTCATGAATATTATAATTAAAATTTTATGATTAAATTTAATAATTTAAATTGGAAATTTATTTTCTTAAATTGTATTCAAAAATTGCTACTTTATTGTCTTATATTTATAATATAATTTTATGTTACCTTAATTAATTCTTCATTGTGTTATAAAATGTGTTATAGATTTAATGTTGCTTTTTTCAAATAAATTATCATTTTTTTAAAATTAAATAAAACATATTAATAAAAATATTTTCTAAAAAAGGTGTTTATTTTTTAATTCTACACATCGATAAATGGTTAGGGTGAATTTTTGGGATTTTTCTGAAATTCTTGATTTTTTGATTAATTGTGAAATGCCGTAAAATACCACATATTCAAATAATCAATTAAATACACTATTTATGACATCATGAGTGATATAATACCACTTGGTTTGAAATCACATGGTATTATTGCTATTCGGGGAAACATTAATTAAGATTATTCATAGTCTTGAATAAAAAAATTATAAAAATGATTAAAATAATGTAACATACCTCTTCTCCTCCACTATAGAAACCCCCCATCACTCCCTCTCAACGTCACTCCTAGCCTTGAAGCTCCTCAAATATCTGCCCAAATTACCTTCCATAGTCACTCCCCATGTCCAAGATGCTTTTGGTCATTCCAAAAGACCAAAACCCCTTCCCTTAACGTGGTTCTCAAGGAGGTTATTTTAAGAGGTAAAGCATGTTTTTTTTTCATTTAGTTTCTTTTAAATTTATGTTCTTTTGTGATCCTCTCCTCACCACTGTTGGATCGGGTGATACCAATTATGAAAAAGAGGGGGTGAATTATGTTTTTTACAATTTCATTGAAAATCATGATGATTCCCAAATATTTCCTTTATCATTATCAGAATGTTTATGCAGTGGAAAATAAATAGATTGAAGGACACATAGATGTATAGTGGTTTGAGAAACAGAAGGCCCCTAGTCCATTCCACAAACTCTCTATTCCATGAGCTTTGTGATTTTTACTATCTGGTCCTCTTATCAATAGACCGACCACAACTAAGTGCAGGCAGCTAAAACCTTTAATATTTAAGGCTAAAACAAAGCCTTATAGTTCATATATAGAACCGAATACACATCTTAGTATGAGAAGATGACTACTAAAAATGAAAAGAGTATTTATCTAAAAACACTTTCTAGTTGTTCTTCATTGTTGCAGTAGCACGCAATTGGAAGTAGATGGATCGTCATCTTCAGAAACGATGTTCTTCAGGTAAAATCAAATTTGAGTCAATCTGGTTACAAAAATATATTTAAAAAACTCAAAAACTTTATCAAAAATATATTGACGAAATATCTACGATGTGGAATAAAAATATTTAATGCTTTTCTTTTTCTTCATAAGAACATAGTCTGATAGATCTTGGTAGCAACAGATCTGTGTGACTTATATATCTCTGTAAAAATTGTAGTCGTGAAAAACTCCAGATCTTGTTCTACTAATATTTTTCATGATGATTCATCTCTCTATTTGTAATTCAAAAATAACACAAATTTAAAAGGAATATAGACAAGCGTTTTCCTTTTAAATTTAGATCCAAAAATGTCACCTTAAGAATCATGATATTCAAATGTTTGATTAATAGTGTAGTCGATACTTCCCTTAATAATAGGCCTAAAATAATACTCTTAAGTAAATCCTTTGAAACACAAACAAATGGCTTTAAATTAGTCAAAGATGTGATTTCATATCGATCTTTGAAAATGGCTTGAAATAAGCCTGATATTCGGTATATAGACTATTTCACGATAAAGTCGTATTTTAAATCTCTAATGCTAAATGTAGGGTTGATGATCTTTTCTTAAAATGAAAGGTTGATCTCACACGTAAGGTTGATCATCCATTCTTTTTTATTAATATTTAAAATGAATGGTATATTATCTATACTTTCCTCTTTAGAAAAACATAAGATACATGATCCATACTTTTCGATAGATGGTAAGGTTCATTATAAATGTATAGTTGATGATCAATACTTATGTGAAGAAAACGTAATGTTGCATACTTGGGTAAGGTTCTTCTTCCATAATTTTCTAATATTGAAAATGTAATGTTCCTTTACCAAACGTAAGGATCCTTTACCAAACGTAAGATTCTTTTACCATACATTTATTATATAGAATGGTTGATTAACTATAATTTTCTGAACACCCATAAAAAACATAGAATGTTACCCTTATGCTACACTCTTGAATGTAGGGTATGAAGAGTGTTTTCAGAACATGCTAAAATGATTTCTAAACACTTTTTCAAATATTCCATGTGGAATAAAAGCTTTAATATTTTTCCAAAATAGAAAAATAAAAATATTAATTTCCTAAAATATACTCATAGTAAAATCATTAGAATAACAAACAAGGGTATTTGAGAGCATCAAAATCATCATAAAATGATAGAGTATTGTTGAATCAATATATTCTCAACAATCAACATTAATCATAATAGTATAGTTTATTATTTAAAACAATACATGATCTACAATCTTCCCCTTTTGGATTATCATAAAACCCATGAAATGACCGATGAAATTAATTGAATATAATTTATAATTTTTCAAGAATAAAATAATATTTTTTACAGAATTATAAAAACAAGAAATAAATAAAGTATTATTCATAGTTCTCAAATATATAATGAAAATGTTTTTTTAATAATTTCTTTATAATTTATTTTAGAAATTTCTCCACCCTTTATAATGTAAAATAAAGAAAATAATATTTTATGTTTATCCAAATTTAGCCCATAAAAGTAAAACATAAGAACAATATAAAATGTTGTACTGTATCCAAAATTTTCCCCCTAAGAAAAATATTAATCCATTTTCTTAAAATAAAACGTTCTGTTTATCCAATTTCTAGACCATTTTGTGATTTAAAAAAAGAATGACAGAATATGGAATATAAGACATTTAATGTAGCACTAAACTTAAGTAAATACTATCATAAATTGTTTGTCAATAATTTATTCTGGATTCTGGAATTCTAACATAGACAGAATAGTAAAAAAATTAAAAACCCATAAAAATGAGATTCAAAAATATGTTATTGAAAATATATGTACATGTACATATTTGATACAGGAACCAAGGTTTGGCTAAAAGGGTTGAAATGGGTTTCAGTACCTCTGAACTACTTCCTTTAGCACTAATGACTACATTATCAACCTCTTCATCAGTCTATTTCCTAAATTCATTATCAAATATCTTCCTTCCAGAGAAAAATGTATATCTTCAATCTGATTGACTCTGAAAAACTTAGGCAATATTTTTTCCTTTTCCATGAATTGATTTAGCTTTTTAGTGAATCTGTCTATTAATTTTCTAATACTCGGTTCATCTGAGGTATGATGATCACCAAAGAATTTATAATTGTCTAAAAAGACAAAAAAATGAACACTATTAAATTGTAAATCCTACAACTTGTCATTCAGGTTTCTCATTACAGATGTAATGGCCTATAATCTATTAATTAAATCAGGGGAAGTACATGATGTACTGGCTTGACATCCTGTGACAGTTTCAAATTGTTTCTCTAAAAAAAATTTAATTAAGAAAATCTGATTTCTGTATAACTATAGATTTTAATTTTCCAACTTCATCTAACACATCTTTATTAAAAAAATACACTTCCCTTTTTGAAACAGAACAATATTTTAAGGTCTGAAACTTCTGTCTCTCCTTCTCTAATTCTCACATCAAAGAAATATTTTAATCATTAATTATATTGAATTTTTTAATTAACTCATCCACAAGAATATTAACCAAATCAGAGGAACTCTATGCTTTATTCACAACTTTATTTATCAAAATTAAGGTCAATGATAGAGCATCCGATCTTTGATCCATAAAATTCTCCACTGGCTGCTCAACTGATTTTTCTTCATAGTCATAAACCGACTCATCCACAAAAAAATGTTCATTTAAAACATTAGTATGAACTTTAGATAGACTCTTTTCTCTGTTCACATTTTAATCAGTTTGTTTCTCCTCATGAGCATCTTCATTTACTTTATATAAAATATGATCCTCTTTAAATTTTTCTTCTTGAATAACTTTAGTAGGAAGTGAAGACTATTCCTGAACAGATTCAGTTTGAGCCACTTCTAATTCTCCTGGACCTTCCTCTACCTGAGGTAAAACTTCCTCTTCAATTTTAGGTACCAACTCAATCTGTGAAACATATTCTCTTACCAATATATATCTTAAAACATCTCCCGTTGTAACAACATTTGTTTGAACATGCTCCTCACCAACATGATCCGCTCTATGTATATTCCTCTGAAGGCCCTCTTAACTTCCCTCATCAGCTGGTGCAATGACTTCTTCAAATCTAATTCTTCTTGATGTTTTTGAAACATCACTGGTCCTTGATTCTTCTATTCCTTCTTTTTTTCCCATTATTCTCTCTCGGAGTAGACTCCTGATCTTTATCAGCACCAATAGGCATAATCATTCCTTTCATAGTGCTCCAGAAAAATCATATTTTTCTTAATGTTCTAGCATTGAAAACATTCCTGTGGTGGCATCACAATCTAGAATCTACTAATCTCACTACACTGTATTTAAACACTAATTTTGAAATGAACCTCACATAGGGATAAATGTTCATTATAGCCTCTGATTGACAGTAGTACTTCAAATAACTTATAATATATTGATGAAAATTCAAATTCATGTCACTCAAAAATAGAAACATCAAATACATATTAGCATATAAAATCTTCTCAATTTCAGACATCCTTGGGAAAATACCTGTTTCAAAAAATTTCACAAGAATTTTCTGATATGGCTCTAGATCCTCGTCTAACATCTTTCTAATATTCGTAGAACCAAATAAAAATCACATAATGTTTTATGTCTTATGTTTATTATCTCAACTGGATTTCAAATCAATGAGATAAACTCCATCATGAGGGCAGTTTAAGATTCTAGATATTTGCATAGATGAAATTCAAAAATCCATATCTTTAATTTTTATGAATATGGAGTCCTTTGTATCTCCGAGACTGAACTAAACATATTTAAAGAAATTTCCCAACTCTACCTCATACAGAAATAATGTGTTTTCATCACTGAATGTTTTTTGAGATGATGAAATGCCAAATCATCCTTCAACATTAGATTGGTCTAGTACAACCATTCCAAATCAATTACATTTCCATGTTAGATCATCCTTATTTCCAAACATTGACTCTTGGAATTAATGTCTTCTCCTTACTCGATTCTCTTTGTCTTTTCCATTTCTGTCTCAATGTTCTGAATGCTCGAATGTTTAAGGTTTTGATGGTTCAGTCAAAGGTAGACGAAGGCGGTAATTGTTTCAGTGTTTCGAATGGTTTTAAGAAAATGAACATGTTTGGAATTTGAAACGGGTTCTGACAATCATGATTACCATTTCATTACGTACATAATAATCATTACATTATTTAAAATAATATAAAAATGTATGCGGGAAAAAATTTATTATAGTACAAAAGAAATTTTAAATTATTCTGAAAACAAATAATTAAATTATTTAAAATAGTGAAGATTAAAATAAAATAAGAATTAATAAAATAAAATATGTAAAAATAAAATAAAATTTCCTTTAAAACAAAATAATCCTAGCTCCCACTTAAAAAAATAAATCCTTACAGTGGGACGTGGTTCAGTAAAGATATCAGCTAAATGAATTTCAGTACTTACAAATTTTAAGAATGTATCCATTTTAAGAACATGATCTCTTAGAAAATGATGTTGGATATCAATATGCATAGTCTTATAATGATTAATATGATTTTTAGAAATATTTATTGCACTTTTATTATCACATATATATGCTTATTATTAAAATTTTGTCTAAAGACCATAAGAGTGTTTTTTATCCACAATACTTGTGCACAGAAACTGCATGTACATAAATTTTATGCCTCAGTTATTGACAAGGAAACCGAGTGTTGTTTTTTACAAGTATATGAAAATAAATATTTTCATAAAAAGAGATAGGTTCCGGATGTACTTTTTCTATCTAATATACTGCTTCCAATGTCAGCATCTGAATATGAAATTAAATTAAAATCTGATGTGTTTTGATAGAAAAGATATTAGAAAGGAGTTTCTTTTAAATATCTAAAAATTATTTTCGCAACACTTAAGTGAGATTTTTTAGGATTTGATTGAAATATTTCACAAAGAAATACTGAATACATTATATCTGGCCTTTTAATAGTAAGATATAATAAACTACCAATTATAACTTTAGATAACTTGTTGTCAAGTGATTTTCCGGTTTAATCCAAAGAATGTTTTATATTAGTACACATAGTATATGTATATTCCTTATTGTTTTCAAATCCTAATTTATTCAATTAATCAGTAATGTATTTGCTTTGATTCAAAATATTTCCCAAATCTTCTTGATAAATTTTATGACCTAAAAAATTTAATTCTCCCATCATACATATTCCAAATTATTTTTGCATTAAATTTGAAAACTCATGGAAGAGTTTTTTGTTTGTTGATCCAAAAATAACATCATCAATATAAATTTGAACCAATAAAATATTAGAGTATATTGTTTTAAAAAATAATGTTGGATCTTCCATTAAAATATTAAAATCATTTTTTTAATGAAAATAACTTAATCATTCATACCAAGCTCTAGGTGCTTGTTTAAGGCCATAAAGAGCATCGGTATGTTTAAAAACAAAACTTGGTGTTTTATATTTTCAAAACGAGGAGCCTGATCAACATAAAATTCCTCCATTAAATAACCATTTAAAAATAAAAACTTAACATCCAACTGAAATAATTTAAAGTTCATTTATAATTCACAGGACAAAAAGATTCTAATGACTTCTAATATAGCTACAGGTGCAAAGGTATCATCATAATCTATACCCAAATCCTGATTATATACATTAATTACTAGTCTTTCTTTATTTGTAGTTATTATTTCTTGATCATTTTGTTTATTTCTAAAGACCCATTTAGTTCCTATAACTAGATAGTTTTGTGGTCTTTCAACTAAATTCCAAACTTTATTTCTCTTGAATTGGTTTAGTTCTTCTTGCATTGCTATCAAACAACTTTCATCAACTAAGTATTCTTCAAATTTCTTAGGTTCTAATTGGGATAGAAAGGCTGAAAACTCAAATAGATTTATTATATTTCATATAGTCTTTATTATTATGTCTAGGTCTCCTATAACAGTTTCTAAAGGGTGATTCTTTAGGGGTCTAGATTATCTATGTAATACACTATTAGTTTCATCATTGTCATATTCTTCTGAAGTGGACTGAATTTTTAAAATCATCGTTCACATTCTCAAGTCACATGTTATCATTAGTGTCAGATTAAACAATTTGATCTTTACTTTTCTCAATGATATCAGATTCATCAAATTTCACATGAAATGATTCTAAAAAAATTCTTCAATCTTTATTAAAAATTTTATAAGATATAGAAGTTAAATAATATCCTAATAAAATGCCTTAATCATATTTTGTATCAAATTTACAATGATTTTCCTTAGTGTCCAAGGTGTAAACCTTGCATCCCAAAAATTTAAATTACTTCACTTTCGGTTTTCTATTATTCTATAGTTCATAGGGTTCCTTTTTAAAAATAGGTCTAATTAAAACTTTATTCATTATATAGCAGGCTGTACTTATAGCTTCTTCCCAGAAATAGGTAGGATGAATGTATTCATTTAGTATAGGCTTATCCATTTCCCGAATAGTTCTATTTATTCTTTCAAAAATACCATTCTATTGAGGTTTTCTTAGTTCAAGGAAGGTGTTTATAATAACAAAATTTGATAAAAAGTAATTGAATTTCAAATTCTGAAATTCTGCACCATGGTCTCTTCGTAATGAAATTATTTTAAAACATTTTTCAATTTTGAACAGATTTGAAAAAACATTCAAATATAGTAAAAGATTCATTTTTATAATTTAGAAAATAAATCCAAGAAAATTTGGAATAGTCATCAACTAAAACATATACATATAATTTTACAGCTAAACATTCTATTCTTGAAGTTCCAAAAAAACCATGTAGATAAGTTCTTGAAATTTAAATGTAGAAATTTTGTTAACAGATTTGAAGGATGATTTGTGCTGCTTGCCCAGTTGACATGCATCAGAAAATATGTCACTGTAAAATTTAATACTAGGTCAATCATAAAATAGTTATTTCATAGAAAATTTATTTAAAACATATATATTTTAGTGTGTGAGTATTCTATTCCAGATCCATGATTCATTTATCTTAGTAGTTAAACAACTTACTTTTTTTATATAAGGAATTTAAACCGAGGGTATAAACATTATCAGTTATAGGTGCTCTAAATTTTAGCAATTTTCTTTAAAAATATGACAACAGTTGCTAGAAAAATCAATATAATAACCATCATCACATAGTTGATAGATACTTATCAGGTTCTTTTTCAATCCTTGTACATAGAGTACTTTATTAATTGAGACAACTTCTGGATCTCCAACAGTTCTAAGGCCAATTATTATTCCTTTGGAATTATCACTAAATGTGACTAATCCTTCATCCTTTTGAATAAATTTTTTAATATTCGATGAGTTCCCACTCATATTCCTAGAGTAGCCACTGTCCATATACCATATTTTAGTTCAGCTTCTCTGACCTTCTTCCTACAATGGTATTCAATCAAAAGTTTTTTTGGTACCCATATTCTATAGGGTCCAGCAGTGTTAGGTATAAAAGATATGGGAATCCAGACTTTATTTGTTTTTATATAATCAATATAATCATATAAAATGCTTGCAATAATGGGTTTCTTAATCCCACTTATTTTATGTTTCTATAAATAAATGTTTTTAGAATTAGGAAATTTTGTTCCACAGTAGTTACAAATTATACCTTTTGTACTTGGAACAAAATAGTTCTTATAAAGATTGGAATTCTCACCTTTATTGTATATTCCATATCCTTCATTTTCAATCACATTAATTCCAAGAATTTCATTTTCATAATGTTCTCCTTTTGTGAAAAAATAGATTTATTTGTGTATGTCTGTACTTTTATTTGAAGTGTTTTTATATTAGTTTCATTATCTATAATGTTTTTGTTTGATGAGTTATATTTTTCAACATACTCTAGATGTTGTTTTAGTAGAGTATATATTTCTCATAAAATAACAGTGTGAATGTTTTTCAGTGATTTATGTTACTTACATAAGGAATTGTATTTCTATTCCCCCATATTGCAGTATGCTACTGGCTTATCATTTGAGAAACTAGAACTTTAATCAGAATCTGATGAGTAATACAATTGTACCTCATCAACTTCTTCTATAAAGTTCATATTTTATTTTAGATTAGATTCTTTCTTTTTTGAGTCAGACATTGATGATATGATGGAGTCTTCAGAAACACTCCAAATAGCTTTTATTTCCATTTTTTCTTTCTGCTCATAATCATTGTTTTTGAAAATAAAATTTCTTTTCTCCTTTTAATTGAAGAAATTCAGGTCTTATCTGACCCGTCTTTTTTTCATTCATAACATTCGACTTCCATTAGATCATTCTCATCTATCTTGAAGTATTTTTTGAATCCTTTCTTTTCCTTATAAAATCTTTTAAATTTTTTGTCCATATATGCCAGTTCCATTTCTGAATTAGATGAGTGATAATGTTCTACTTTTTTTATTTTAGTTTTAATCATTCTACTCTTCTTCTGGGATGTAACATTCCGAGCAGTATTATCTCTTCATATTAAGACATTATGCTCATTATATTCATCTTCCATCTCCTTATCGTACATTATCAGGGTGTTAGTCAATTATCTCAAAGTTAAATTTTTAACAGGTGTTGTTTGCCTAATGGATGCTGATATCCCATTCCGTCAGGGTGGTAGTACTCTCAGAACATTCAAGGATTGATATTCTTGTTTGATAGGATCTCCCAAGGCAATGATGTTGTTGAAAATATATTTGATCCTTCCATTCATCTGAGTGATAATTTCACCATCTACAATTCTAAATGTAACAAATTTCAATTTTTTTGTAGCATACCTCATTTATTTGACATTGTCAGTTCCTTCATAGGCAACTATAATTGTCCACCACATCTCATATGCAGTAGAAAATTGAGATACTTGATTGAATTAATCTAGTCTTAGACCATAGATGATAGAATTCATAGCTTTTGAATTTATGTCATACTCTGCTTCAGTAGCTGCACTCCATGTTTCAGGTATCTTAGGAATTTCATAAGGAGTGAGAATTTTTTAGTAGACTCTGTATCCATGATTTTTAGATAGATGATCACCCTTGACTTCCCACATAGATAGTTTTCAACATTGAAGTACGAAGCTTGAACTATTGGCATTCCCTTTCTTCTATCATCCATTGAAATCTATGAGTATAATCCTTTGGAACATTCAGCTTATTATAGGTTTATCAAATGAAATACCTACCTTTGATACCAGTTGTTGGATCAGGTTATACCAAATATGCACAATAGGGGTGAATTATGTCTTTTATAATTTCTTTGAGAATCGTGATGATTTCTAAATCTGTTCATTAACATTATTAGAATGTTTTTGCAGTGTAAAATAAATAGATTAAAGGATGCACAAATGTATAGTGGTTTGGGGAATAGAATTCCCCTAGTCCACTCCACCACTCTATTCCACGAGCTTGGTGACTTTCACTATCTGGTCCTCTTATCAAAATACTATCCACAATTGAGTGCAGGTAGTTGAAACTTTTATAAGTTAAGGCTAAAACAAATCCTTCTGGTTTATACACAGAACCGGATAAACATCTTTTTATGAGAATATGGTTACTCAATATGAAAAAACAATTTGTCTAATAATACTTACCATTTGTTTTATCACAGCTGCAGCAGCACACAACTGACAGCAGATGGATGTTTGTCTTTAGAAAAGATGTTCTTCAGGTAAGATAAATTTTGAGTTGATCCAGTCACAAATAGATCATGAAATAAAATCAAAAACATTAACAACAATATACTCAAAATAGATCTTGGTAGTAGTAGATCTGTGTGCCTTGAATATCTCCATAAAAAATGTAGTCGTGAAAAACACGAAATCTTTTTCTTTTGATATTTATCACGATGATTTTTATATATATTTCTAATACAAAAATAACACTGATATAAAAATAATAAATAATAGAGTTTTTCATTTAAATTTTGATCCACAAATGCCGCCTTAAAAATCATGATATTCAAATGTTTGAATAACAGAGAAATCAAAACTTCCCTTAATAATAAGCATTAAATCCTCCTCTTAAATCAATCATTTTAATCACAAATAAATGGACTTAAATCAGTAAAATATGTGCTTTAATATTGGGAAATCAATCATGCTTGGAATCATCTTGGTATTCTGCATAATGACCGCTGCACAATAAAGTCATATTTTAATTCTTCGATGCTACACGTATGGTTAATGATCTATTCTTCAAATTTTAGGTTGATCTCAAATGTAAGGTTTATCATCTATACTTTTCTCTTCATCTTTCAAATGAATGGTATATTATCTATACTTTCCTCTTAAAAAAATGCAAGATACATGATCCATACTTTTCGATAGAACTTATGGTTCATTATAAAAGTATGATTGGGATCTATACTTTTATGAAGAAAATGTAAGGTTCAATACATACGCAAGGTTCATCATTCATACTTTTCTGAAATTTAAAACATAAATTTCCTTTACCAAATGCAAGGTTCCTCTACCAAATGTAAGGTTATTTTACCATAATTTTCTGATAGCTTATGGTTGATTAAACATATTTTTATGAACTCCTGTAAATTAAACGCAGAATTTTATCCTTACGCTATACTATTCAACGTAGGGAATGAACAGTGTTTTGAGAACATGCTAAAGTGATTTCCAGACACTTTTTCAAATATTCCATGTGGACTAATCCCTTTAATATTATTCCAAAATACGAATATAAAGAATATTAATTTCTTGAAATATAATCAAAGTAAAATCATTATAATAACTAACAAGGGTATTTGTGAGAATCAAAATCATCATAAGAAGATATAGTATTTTTGAAACAATACATGCTCAACAATATCCCTTAATCATAATAGTATAAGGTATTGTTGAAAAAACACTCTATCAAAAACCACCTCTATCCAAATTACCACGATTATTCCAATATCATCTATATACTAGTTTTATATAATGTTAATGGAAGAACCATAATTAATATTCTTACTCTCTACCTTTTAATTTATAAACAAAAACAACATCCAACATGTTCTAATTTATAACCTTTGTGGATGAAGAAGTTTAATTCTTAAATTTATACTTCATTACTGGTCATGAAACCATTTTTATGGTTAAAAAACACTATAATATATGTATTATAACCAAATTAATATTCAGAAACCATTATACATAAATATTATTCAATAAAATGACCAAACTAGTTCCTAATAATAAAAATGCCGCTAAAATAATCTAATTGAATGTCACTAATAATTCATCTAAAGATTCATCTTATTTCAATGTAACCAAATGTTATAAATGACCATTAACACTTTTGAATGTTCATAAATAATATGTAATTTGAATTCTGGAGATTTTCATCCATTCCAAATTAACCCCATTACCAAAAAATAGTGAACTTCATATGAACATCAAGAAAACGAACACTCCGGAATGACAAAATTCAAAATAATAACATATCAATAAAGACATAAATGAACAAAAACGAATTGTGATAAACAAAAATCATGTCTAATAAGTTCTGAAATAAGTTATTATTAATTCTAATTTCATATTACAGGACCTTAAGTTCAAGATTGGAACACATTTAGAATTATGGTAAGGGGTTTCTTCACCTCACTTCCATTTTTGTGAGATATTGCGTAATCACTACCATTACTTTTTAATAGTGTATTTATACTTCCCATTTATTTAACATATCATGAATATTTTTATTTTTATTTTATTAAATGTATCATTTTTATATTATTAAATTTGGGTTATATGAATTGATTGATTACAATGTTGTAAGGGATTCTCTACCCGAACCTCCATTTTTATTCGAGTTACTCTTATTCTCTAATTACATCAATTAAATTCATATTTATTCTTATGTGATCCATATAAATTCTTCTTTAATGTCATATAAATGTTTTCTATCCATAATCCTTCTTTATTTTTATTGATTTACATGATTTAAAAGGATGTTCCAAAAAGTTTATATTGTTAAACAAACTCGATTCAAGGGATATTTTCAAATTCTTACCCGTTTTCAACTCTACACCAGAATCTATTTTAAGAAAATGTTATTTTTATAAAAACACCCATTTTATCATGAAAGATGATCTCGTATCATTTTTGGATTTATGATAACATACGTTCCTCTTTTCTTTAATATTCTCTTTAATATTTTCCTTAAAATGATCTAAAATGGTTTATTTCTAAAGATTCTTAAGAACTCTATTTATATGATTTCACTTCAGCTAGAGATAATTAATGCCTCAAATATAATTTCAATTTCCCTTAATTTTATTTTATGGGATATAAATGTTTATTATCTGATTTCTTGTCAAATACAAATGATTTTCCAAAATAACTCTTCTTTCAAAAGTAAAAAGTATTTTTCTTATCTCATGTTAAATTTTATGAAGTATATGCCTTGTTCACCCCATATTCTATGCATGTGGTATATTTACTACCATTTTTTATCTTAAGTAATGATTCTCCTTATTATCATGATATTCTAAGGGATTATGATTTGAATATATTAAGGTTGTATGTGACGCTTTGGAATGTTTAAGTATTATTTCCTTATGAATGTTTTTCAATATTCTCATTTAAAAGTATCCTCATCTAAGACCAAATCCCTTATTGAATCTTGTATTTCATTGAGATTTATATCTTATGATATCATCTACCATATTTAATTGAATGGTTTATGATTAGTTTCAATTTGAATATTCTATCTTAAAACCATTCACCAATTTACTCTGAATGGTTAATGTTTATGCTTAATGTTTGAGGAATGTTATTTACATTCCATATGTTATATTCAATATGAAAGTGTATATTATTTATATTTATCCCCATACATATGAGGAATTTATAGGACTTAGTAAGTGTCATGTGGGGCATTCTATAGCCCCTCGATGCATCGATATGTCTCATAAGACAAATAGATGTGGAATTGGATGAGGCCTTTCCCAATTCAATATATGGTTTTGGTAGAGGCCTTAATAATTTCTAGACGTCTTAGCCAAGGCATTGAAAAAATGTTTTAGAATGTCTTTACTATTAACTTCCCTTATTATGAAGCTAGTAATTGAAATTCCATGTGGTTATTCGACTAGTATCATACCCACAGTTATGTTTTATTATAGAATTATTTACTCAGTTCATATTTCTTCCATTATGTGTTCAAGTTTGTTATTTGTAAAGGCATATGTTTTCAATTATTTACAATTCCTAAGGTTTATGTTATGATATCTTCCTTTTTAATGCTTACCCTTACTAATCATTTGAGCTCACACTTTTCTTATGTTTCAGGTTTGTAGGACATGAAGAAGTTTTTTTATAATTGACCTACAAGGATAATCGTAGAGTGGTGGATGTTCTAAATAAAACATATATATTGTTTTTACTTTCATGTTGTAATACTCAACTTATGAATGTATTTGGTTTTCCAAATCTACTAAACTACTCAGTCATTCAGGATTTGATTCCTCATAATCATGCCAATCCATTAAACTAATGCATCGACTCCAAGCTTCTATAGTCGGGGCCATATAGTTGGTATCAAAGGAAGTTTAGTAGAAAACTTGGAAACTAGATTAGAAAATGTAGATTAAGGAACAAATCCCTAAGGTAGTATTTGAGGAAAAACATAAAATAATGTCCTAGAATCTTGGAATGGAATAGATTATGTGGATCTTTCTAGAAAATACTTCCCTATCTGGATACAAACAGGTAGAGGTGGGTTGGGCACATATGTACCTTGGAGTGAAAACTCCAACAAGGAGTTTTGGGCTTGACCCAAGGTATCCTAGTAGATGAAAATAGTCCTTGTTTCACTCTCTGTATTTACATTCCAAGGGGATATGATTTGGATAATTCACGTTTTATTTATAAACAATTATAACGGATTTATGACCAAAAAGTAATGAAATTATATGGTTCTAGGATTTTAGATGCATAAATTTATGCTATGTATTATACCATGTTTAGAGTCATAGAGAGTTCATAATGTTATGAGTTAATATATAATACAAAATTGATTAGAAATGGCTCATAGATAAAGGAATGAGAACTTCACCAATGCAGAAGATGTGATGAGTAAGAAGGATCATATCTTTGATGGTATTAATCCATCTTTTAAAAGGAAGATTGTCTCCGAAGTATCATATTCATATGAGGAAATAGTATCATTTGTTGACAAGGTATGAAAACAATTCTCCAAGTCATATGGCTTTGAAGGGAAGCAATAGAAGAAGAGGATGGAAAGAAAATCATGGATAAAGGGAAGAAGGGAAATATGTATTTTCCCACATGTGATAATTATAGAAGGAAACACCATTGAATATGTTTGATAAGAAAAAGGATTTTTCTTCAAGTGTGGAGAAAAAGGCCACCATGAACATTATTGGGTGACAAGGAAAGAATTTTCAAATATTTAATGATCAACTACAAAGATATGAGATACTATGTGAATCAACATCCCAAACATCAAAGGAATATAACCCAAATGATGATTTTGGATAATTATCAAGTTATCATGATACTACAGATGAATTATAATGATTAATATTCCTAGTCAATAATCATGATATTTGAATATTTTTTCAGTAATGTTCTGATTTTTTGAATTTTGAGATATATAAGGATTGTACTACAATACTATTTCATTATGTATTTGTTTTTGTATGATGAATTGTACAATGGAAAAGTTATTCAGAAAAAAGTTAATATTTTTTGGAAAAAACAATACAATAAAGGGAAAGAAAACCATTAATATATATATATATATATATCTGATATAGAGATAATAATGATGAAATGATTGTTTCACATAAATACTGACAACCTTGGAACTGATTTTTGACTTTTAGAGAAGTGGTCTATGCTATCATCGATGAAGTTTAGAACACTTTTTAATTTAAGGAATATATCCAATACCATGTATTTTATATAAAGAATATGGAAGAATTCAAGTTTCTAATATGGGTTTTATGGTAACTCAAGTTATTACCATATTTCAAGAGGATACATTATAAAGTTATTCACATGTTTAGAATGTGAATTTTACAAATTCTTCTTATTGATTAAGGGTTAATGATATGTTCATCAGAAAAATATAAATACCTTCATTATAATGTGTTGAATCCTAATATTTTGGATTTTTTAACCATTTAAGAATTTGTTTAATTTGATCATTGTATGTGGTTTTAGTGTTTAATGTCACAACATGATGGTTTGATTATTCTTCCTTGATCATGTTGTCCAATTATAATGTATTGTTATGTAGTAACTGATTCATTTCCCTTTCCCATTATTAATAGGATATTTTAACCATATTCTTGATGTGGGTTTCTAATTAGGGAATTTTCATGTATCTGTCCTTAACATTCAAAGATCAATTTCAAATTTCGAGGATGAAATTTTTGTAAGAGGTGATAATGTAACACCCAAAAAATTTAAAAATAAATTTAATACATAATGCATTAAACAATGAGTTTCTAGAAAAACAACACTTTTATTTAACATATACATTTCTCAACATTTTTACACCTCTCTGATTTTAATGTCAAAAAATGTACATACACTGGTGCATTCGGTTTGATATTTAGAGTCTGATAAGAAAAAATTAATTTTTGGTGAACAGTAACAAACCCTTATGAATAGTAACAAACCCTTATGAATATTAATAAGTAGTAAATCAGAAAAAATAGAAACATCACTAATTACTGTATAAATACAATTTGGACATTTTAAAATTGAAAAAATGATCATAGTATATGTATTGGTATTTGTGCATGACATAAAAATTATAATTACAATTTTATGATTAAATTAAATAATTAAAAATAGAAATTTATTATCATAAAATGTATTCATAAATTTTTACTTTATAGTCTTATTGTTATAAGATAATTTTATCGGACCTTGATTAATTCCTCGTTGTGTTATAAAATGAGTTATAGTTTTAATGTTGTTTTTTTCGAATAAATTATGATTTTATTTAAAAATTAAACTAAAAATATTTAGAAACTTATTTTCAAAAAAAGGAGTACATTTTTTAATTCTACAAATCGAGAAATGGTTATGTTTATTTTTTGGGATTCTTCTGAAATTCTAGAAATTTTGGTGAATAGTGAAATACTGAAAAATACCGTATATTCAAATTATCAGTTAAACACACTATTTATGATATCATAAGTCATTTAAAACAACTTTTTTCGAACTCAAATTCCATTATTACAATTTTAGGTGACATGAATTAATAATATCCAGAGTCTTTAGAAAAAAATATTATAATAATGACTAAAATAATGCAAAATACCTCCTCTCCTCCACTATAAAAAACCCCATCACTCCCTCTTCTCTTCACTCCTCTAAGAATTTATGCTCCTAAAGTTCTTCCCAAATACCCTTACCTAGTAACTCCACACATCCCAGAATCTCTTGGTCTTTACAAATGGCCAAAACCCCTTCCCTTAAGGTGGTTCTCAAGGAGGTTCTTTCAAGAGGTAAATCACCCTTCTTTTTCAGTTTGTTTCATTTCAATTTATCTCTTTTGTTATCTTCTCGTCACCTCCTCTGTCCAAAGGACCTTAAAAATTCCAGTATCATCTATATACTATAATTATATCATGTTAATGGATGAACCATCATCAATACTCTTACTCTCTCCCTTTTATTTTACCAATGAAATCAACATCCATGAGGTTTCAATTTATATCCTTTGTGGATGATGAAGTTTCTTTCTTCAATTTATCCTTCATTACAGTACATGAAACCATTTTTATGGTTGAAATAGAATGTAATATATATATTATAACCTAATTAAAATTAAAAAACCATTAAACATACATATTATTAAATCATATGACCAAACTAGTTCTTAATAATCAAAATACTACTAAAATAATCTACGTGGATGTCATTCATAATTTCTCTAATGATTCATCCTATTTACATGTAAGAAAATTCTATAAATTACACTTAACACTTCTGTAGGTTCATAAATAATATCTAATTTAAATTTTTTAGATTTACGTCCATTCCACATGAACTCCATTACTTAAAAACAAGTGACCGTTTATGAACATCAAGAAAAAGAACACTACAGAACGATTAAATTCAATATAATAACGAATAAATAAATAAATAAATGAACTAAAAAGAATTTTCATAAACTAAAATAATTTCTAATAGGTTCTTAAATAAATTATTAATAATTATAATTTCATATTCCCTGACCTTAAGTTCGAGAGAGGAACACATTGGGATTTAAGGTATGGGGTTTCTTCATTTAACTTCTATTTTGTGAGATATTCTGTAATAACTAATATTACTTGTGTATGGTGTATGTATATGTCCCATTGATGTAACATATTATTAATATATTTATTTTCATTTTATTAAATATATCATTTTAATATTACTAATTTTGAGGCATACGAGTCAATTGATTACAAAGTTGTAAGGATTGTTCTTCCAGAGCCTCTATTTTCATTCGGGTTACACTTATTCTCTACTTAATTCAATTAAATTATTTTTTATTAGTATTTACTCCAAATAAATTATGTTTTAATGTACTATAAATCTTTAAAATCCATAATAAATCTTTATTTTTTGGTATTTACATGTTTTAAAAGGATCATTCGAAATATTTATCCTGTTAAACAAACTCGATGCAAGGGACATTTTCAAATTCTAACCAATTTTCAAGTGTACACCATAATATATTTTCAAAAACCATTATTTTTATAAAAATAATAATTTTATCAATAAAAATTATCTTGTACCATTTCTGTATTTTTGATAACTAACTTTCATTCCACTTTAAAATTCTCTTTAATATTTTCCTTAAAAAGCTCAAAAATGGATTATTTCTATAGATTCTTAAGAACTCTATTTTTCTGATTTCACTTTAGAGGGACATAATTTATGCCTCAAATATAATTTAAATGTACTTACCTTTTATTTTATGGGATATACATGTTTATAATCTGATTTTATGACAAATACAAATGATTTTCCAAAAGAACTATTCATTCAAAAGTAAAAATTATTTTTCTCGTCTCATGTTAGCTTTTATGAAGTATATGACTTATTAAAGACTTATTCCACACATGTGTTGTATGTAATGACCTTTTATATCTCATATAATTAGTCTCCTTGTCCTCATTAAATTAAAATGGATTATTATTTGAATGTTTCAAGGTGGTCTGTGACACTTTGGAATGTTTAGGGATTATTTCCATAGGAATTTATTCAATGGTCTCATTTAAAAGTATCTTCATCTAGGTAAACATACATTATTTAATATTATAATTCATTGGTCTTTATATAATATTATATTATCTACCATATTTAATTAAATGGTTTATGATTAGTTTGATTGTGGATGTGCTATCCTAAAAACAATCACCAATTTACTTTGAATGGTTAATGTTTATACTTAATGTTCGAGGAAAGTTATTTACATTTCATTTATTAGTTTTAATATAAATGTGTATAATTTTTATGTCTATACCCATTCATAAGAGTAATTCATTTAACTTATAATGTTTTGGGTGGGGCCCGATATAGCCCCGTGATGCATCAGTTGGTCTCATGAGGCAAATAAACATGGAATTGGCCAAGGTCTTTCCAAATTCAACATATAGTTTTGCTCGAGGCCTTAATAATTTTTTAAGTCTTGGACGAGGCCTTGAAAAATTGTTTCAGAATTTTCAACAAATTCATTTCCATCATTATAAAGGTAGAAAATTAAATGTTCATGTGGTTATTCGACTAGTAGAATACCAATGGTAATGTTTTATTATGACATTGTTTAATTAGCTCATATTCCTGCCATAATGTGTTCAAATTTATTATTTGTAAAAAATGTGTTTTCAATTATTCACCATACTAAATGTTTATGTTGGGATATCTTCCATTGTATTTCATACCCTTACTGATCCTTTGAGCTCACCCCTGTCTTATGTTGCATTTTCTCAGGACATGAAGAAGTTTTTTATGATTGACCTACAGGGATAATATTAAAGTGGTGGATGTTACGAATAAAACATATATGTTGTTTTTCATTTCATGTTTTAATGTTAAACTTATGTATGTATTTGATTTTACAAAACTACTAAACTACTCGGTCATTCAGGATTTGATTCCTCGTAATCATGCCAATATATTAAACTAATACATCAGAGCTTATCCATGCTTCGTGGGTCCATGCCTTCAAGTTTGTATCAAAGGAAGTTTAGTAGCGAACATGGAAACTAGATTAGATAATTTAGATTAGGGAACAAATCCCTAAGGTATTATTTGTGTAAAAACATAAAAGAATGTCCTGGAATCTTGGAATGGAATAGATTATGTGGATCTTTCTAGAAAATACAACCCTGTCTGGATACAAACAGGTAGAGGTGGCTCTTGCACAGATGTACCTAGGATTGAAAACTTCAACAAGGAGTTCTGGGCTTGACCCAGGGTACCCTAGTACACGACAATAGTCCTTATTTCAGTCTCAGTATTTACACTCCCAGGGGATATACTTTGGATCATTTACAATTTTATTTATAAACAATTATGAAGGATTTATGCCCAGAATGTAATCAAATTATATGGTTCTAGGATTTATGATGCATAAATTTATGTTATGTATTATACCATGTTTAGAGTCATAGAGAGTTCATAATGTTAAAAAATAATATATAATGAAGAATTGATTAGAAATGGCTCCTAGATAAAGGAATGATAACTTCTCCAATGCACGGGATGTGATGAGTAATAAGGATCATAACATTGATGGTATTAATCCATCTTTTAAAAGGAAGATTGTATCTGAAGTATCTTAATCATATAAGGAAATATTAACATATGTTGACAAGGTATGAAAATAATTCTCCATATATTATGGATTTGAAGGGAAGAAAAAGAAGAAGATGATGGAATGACAAACATGGATAAAGGGGAGAATGAAAAATATGTATTTTCCCACATGTGATAATTGTAGAATAAAACACCATTTTATATGCTTGAGATAAAAAAGAGTTTTCTTCAAGGGTGGAGAAAAAAGGCCACCATGCTCATAATTACATGACAAGGAAAGAATTTTCATATATTTAATGCTTCAATTTCAAGGATATGAGACACTATGTGAATCAATGTACTAAGAATAAAAAGAATATAGCCCAAATGATGATTTTTTATAATGAACAAGTTATTATGCTACTGCAGATGAAGTAGAATGATTAATATTCCTAGTCGAGAATAATGATATTTAAATATTTCGTCAGTAATGTACTAATTGTTTGAATTGTGAGATATAAAAGGATGGTACTACCATACTATTTCATTAAGTATTTTTTGTCAAATGATGAATTGTACAAAGGAAAAGTGATTCAGAAGAAAGATAAACTTTGTTGGAAAAAAATATACGATTGAGGGAAAGACAACCCTTAATATATATATATATATATATCTAATGTTGGGATAATGATGATGAAATGATTGATTCAGATAAATACTGGAAACCGTGGAACTAATTTTTGACTTTTCAAGATATGGTCTATGCTATCATCGATGAAGTTTACAACACTTTTGTATTTATAGAATATATCCAATACCATGTATCTTACTTAAAGAATATAGAAGAATTCATGTTTCGAATATGGTTTTATGGTAATTCCTGTTATTACCATATTTCAAGAGGATAGATGATAAAGTTATTCACATGTTTGGAATGTGAATTTTAGGGATTCTTCTAGTTGATTAATGGTTAATTATATGTTCATCATGGAAATTTAAATACTTCATTATAATTTGTTGAATCATAATATTTTGAATTTTTTAACCATTTATGAAATTGTTTAAGTTGATCATTGTATGGGGTTATAGAGTTTAATGTCACAACATGAGTGTTTGATTATTCTTCTTTAATCATGTTGTCCAATTAGAAGGATTTGTTTTGTAGTAACTAATTCATTTCCCTTTCCCGTTATTAATAGCATATTTTAACTATATTTTTGATGTGGGTTTCCCATCAGGGAATTTTTGAGTATCTACACATAACTTTCAAAGATCAATTTCAAATTTCGAGGATGACGTTTTTGTAAGGAGGTGATAATGTAACTCCCCATAAATTTACAAATAAATTTAATATAGACTGCATGAAACAATTACTATCGAAAAAACACCACTTAAATTTAACATATCGATTTAACACAATTTTTCAACCTCTATGATTTGAATTTTGAAAATTTTAGATACACGGTTGCATTCAGTATGATATTTAGAATCTGATAAGGCAAACATCATTTTTTGGGAATAGTAACATACCCTTATGAATAGTAACAAACCCTTATGAATAGTAATGAATAGTAATTGGCCAAGAAATAGGAACTTCACCAATGAATGTATAAATACAATTTCGACATTTCAATAGTGAAAACATGATCATAGTATATGTATTGGTATTTGTGCATGTCATAAATATTATAATTACAATTTTATGATTAAATTTAATAATTAAAAATAGAAATTTATTCTCATAAAATGTATTCATAAATTTTTACTTTATTGTCTTGTAGTTATAAGATAATTTTATAGGACCTTGATTAATTCCTCATTATGTTATAAAATAAGTTATAGTTTAATGTTGTTTTTTTTCAATTAAATTATGAATATATTTAAAAATTAAACTAAAAATATTTAGAAAATTATTTTCAAAAAAATTAGTTTATTTTTTAATTCTACACATTGAAAAATGGTTCTGTTTATTTTTTGGTATTTTTATGAAATTCTTGAATTTTTTATGAATAGTTGAATACAGAAAAATACCATATAGTCAAATTATCAGTTAAGCACACTATTTATGAAATCGTAAGTGATTTAAACCCACTTTGTTTGAACACACATTTCATTATTACAATTTTGGGTAACATGAATTAATAATATTCATATTCTTTAAAAAAATATTATAATAATGATTAAAATAATGTAAAATACCTCCTATCCTCTACTATAAAAACCCCCATCACTCCCTCTTATCTTTACTTCTCTAAGACATGAAGCTCCTAAAATGTATTCCCAAATACCCTTACCTAGTCACTCCACACTTCCAAAAATCTCTTGGTTATTCCAAGTGGCCAAAACCCCTACACTTAAGGTGGTTCTCAAGGAGGTTCTTTCAAGAGGTAAAGCTCCCTTCTTTTTAATTTAGTTTCATTTCAATTTATCTTCTTTTGTAATCTTCTCTTAACCTCCTCTGTCCAAATGACCATGAAAATTATAGTATAATATATATATTGGAATAATATTATTTTAATGTAAGAACCATCATCAATATTCTTACTCTTTCCCTTTTATTTTACAAACGAAATCAACACCCATGATGTTGCAATTTATAACCTTTGTGGATGACGAAGTAGTTTTCTTCAATTTCTCCATCATTAAAGCTCATGAAACCATTTTTCTGGTTGAAACAGAAAATAATATATGTATTAAAACCTAATTAATATTCACAAACTAGTATACATACATATTATTAAATCATATGACCAAACTTGTTCCTAATAATCAAAATACCGCTAAAATAATCAATGTATGTGTCATTCATAATTCATCTAATGATTCAACCTATTTCCATGTAACCAAATGATATAAATTACACTTAACACTATTGGATGTTCATAAATAATATCTAATTTATATTTTGGAGATTTATTTACATTCCACATGAAATCCATTAGATAAAAACAGGTGAACCATTTATGAACATCAAGAAAACGAACACTCCAGAACGATTGAATTCAATATAATAAATAATCAATAAAGAAATAAATGAACTAAACATAATTTTAATAACCTAAAATATTTTATAATAGGTTTTTAAGGAAATTAATAATAATTCAAATTTCATATTCCAGGACGTTAAGTTTGAGAGAGGAACACATTGGGACTGAAGGTATGGGGTTTCTTCATCTCACATCTAGTTTGGGAGATATTCTGTAATCACTAATATTACTTGTGTATGGTGTATGTATAATTTCCATTGATGTAACATATCATTAATATCTTTATTTTTATTTTATTCAACATATCCTTTTAATATTAATAATTTTGGGGCATACAAATTGATTGTTTACAATGTTGTAAGGATTTTTCTTCCAAAACCTCTATTTTCATTCAGGTTACACATATTCTCTACATACATCAATTAAATTATTATTTACTATTATTTACTCCATATGAATTCTGTTATTATGTACTATAAATGTTTACCATCCATAATCATTCTTTATGCTTTGGTATTTACATGTTTTAAAAGGATCATTCGAAAATTTTATCCCGTTAAACAAACTCAACTCAAGGGATATTTTCAAATTCTTACCTATTTTCAAGTGTACACCATAATCTATTTTATGAAACCATTATTTTTATAAAAAATCTCATTTTATCATGAATTATTATCTCATATCATTTCTGTATTTATGATAAAAAATGTTCCTTCCACTTTAAAATTCTCTTTAATATTTTCCTTAAAATGCTCTAAAAATGTTTATTTCTAAAGATTCTTAAGAAATATGTTTACCTGATTTCACTTTACAGGGACATCATGTATGCCTCAAATATAATTTCAATGTCCTTAACTTTTATTTTCTATTATATACATGCTTATAATCTGATTTCATGGAAAATACAAATGATTTTTCAAAATAACTCTTCTTTTATAAGTAAAAATTATTTTTCTCATCTAATGTTAACTTTTATTTACTGTATGACATGTTCAATACTTATTCCACAAATGTGTTGTATGCACTAACCTTTGGTATCTCATATAATTATTCTCCTTATTCACATTATATTCAAAATGGATTATGATTTGAATGTTTCAAGGTGGTATGTGACAAATTGGAATATTTAAGGATTATTTCCTTAAGAATTTTTTTAATGGTCTCATTTAAAAACATCTTCGTCTAAGAAAACATGAATTATTGAATTTTGTACTTAATTTAACTTTATCTACTATTATATTATCTACCATATTTAATTAAATGGTTTATTATTAGTTTGACTTTGGACGTGCTATCCTAAAACCATTCACCAATTTACTCTGAATGGTTAGTGTTTATGCTTAATGTTCGAGGAAAGTTATTTACATTTCATATGATAGTTTCAATATAAATGTGTATATTGTTTATGTCTATACCCAATCATAAGAGTAATTCCTTGAACTTAGTAAGATTGGGGTGGGGCCCGCTATAGGACCTTAATGCATCATTTGGTTTCATGAGGCAAATAGACATTGAATTGGCCGATGTCTTTCCCAATTCAATATATGGTTTGGGACGAGGCCTTAATAATTTTTTATGTCTTGGATGAGGCCTTGATAAAATTTTTCATAATTTCTGACATATTCATTTCCCTCATTATGAATCTTGTAATTGAATGTTCATTTGGTTATTCGACTAGTATAATACCCATGGTTATGATTTATTATGGCATTGTTTACTCAGCTCATATTCCTGCAATAATGTGTTCATGTTTATTATTTGTAAAGGTAGGTGTTTTTAATTATTCACCATGCCTAATGTTTATGTTAGTATATCTTCTATTGTATTTCATACCCTTTCTGATCCTTTGATCTCACCCCTTTCTTATGTTGCATTTTATCATGACATGAAGAAGTTTTTTTATGAGTGACCTACATGGATAATCTTAGAGTTGTGGATGTTAAGAATAAAACATATGTGTTGTTTTCCTTTTTTGGTTGTAATATTCAACTTATTTATGTATTTCGATTTACAAAAATACTAAACTACTCAGTCATTTGATATATGATTCCTTGTAATCATGCCAATGTATTAAACTAATGTATCGGCTCAAAGCTTCTAGGGTCGAGGTGTTACAATGATGAAGGAACATACACTTCACTACAACATCATCATATTTCTTAGGTACCAATATATTTCTTTCTTCAAATTAATTCTATTATGTTGATGTTCTACAACTCATTCGATGAAGAAACATTATAAAAATCCATATGAATTCTTGAGTGAAAAATATTGTTGTATGAAATATCAAATCGAGGAAGGTGTTGATACAAAACACCATTCAAATCCATTTTAGAATATCTTATAGTATAATTTAATCATATTTCCACAAGTTTAATGGAATTTCTCCCTAAATAACATTGTGACTAGATATGATACCAAATGTTTTCATTTCCAAAAATTTATTTTAATATATCCCAAATCTTGATAATCTCCCATCACATAAATAAAAAAAGGGGTGTCAAAAACTCTAAACTTATGGTCAAATTTAATATCATAAACCCATGATGTCATCCATAATTCTTATGTTCATCATACCTATATATATATATGATTCCAAAAATACAATTCACCCTTTTTTCATTAAATAATCTCTTATCTTATAGAAAAATATTTTCATTGGAATATTGGCTTCATCCTTGCACTGAAAAAATAAAATATGTGATTTTATTATTCTATAATCCTTATAGAGGGAGGTAATCACATTAAAGTTCACAAAATGGTGAAAAATAATATTTTCATAGGTCTCATTCATAAATAATATGACATGAAATTACCAACTAATGAGGGTAGGATAAGTGTTCCCTAATTATCATGATTCACTTAATACATTGTGATTGCATAAGGTTTTCTTTTTTCCTTTTTCCTAAGAGGCTATTATGGATTATCATTCATATTATTGTTTGGATTGGGGAATTGATTCACATAATTCTCAGACTCATTTCACTTGAAACACTAATATTTGGTTTGTAAATTATATTTTTCTTTCTCTCTTATTATTTCATTAACTATCTTATTCACATAATTTATACATTCTTTTGATTGATGGTCAGGCTTCCAAAATTTTAAATAACTTCATGTTCCTTTAATTCCTTGGACTAAGTTCTCCTTCCCACGGGTTTTCAAGTAGAAGTATGAAATGTTTTCTTCCCTCCTTATGACACATCATTGGATTTTCCATGGAAACCCATTTTCTTTTTCTTATGACCAGACTGAATATGATATACATATTCTATTTCAAATTTTAGTGGATATAAAATGATTTCATCATAGCAACCAAATTCCATTATAACTAATAAATTTTGGAGAATTGTTTTGAAGCTAGTGAAGAATTTTTCAACATTTCTTTAAGAATAAATTTTAATACCTTAAGAGTACCTTGAATGTTTAGAATAATTTTCTTTACTGAAATGAAAATATTTATCATCATTATAATGAATCTATTGAATGTACTTCATAATTTTTTATAAAGATTATGAGGAATGTAAACATCGAAAAATCATCTTTTGATCTCATCCCACTTCATAGAGTCAATTTCTTCTCATTATCTTGTATTCTAAACAAGATTCCACTATTGATCTACTTCACCTTCCAGATGGTAGAAAACCACATTGACCTTTTCATTCTTTGAAAATTTGAGAACTAAAAATATCTTTTTAGTGGTATGAATCCTTTAGTCAACCACTAACTGATCAGTAGAAACACAAAAATAAGGTGGGAACTTCCTCATGAAGGACTCAACAAAACATTATTCCCTCATTTTATCATTTATAATTTCCCCAAGATTTATATCTTGATATGTGTTTGTCATCATAACAATGAGGTTCTTCATTCCATCCCACATAACATTCAGTTTATATGGAGGAAAATCATTTCATTATATATTATATTCCTCATCAATACAGTTCCTTCAGGTTTCATCCATTTACTAATACCAACAATCATAGTGTGAGAAATGCTAATCATAAAGGAAAATAACATAGTCTTAAAAATAATTTAGGAGGTATAAATCAGGACACCTTATTTTAATTTATGACACCTTAGGTTAATCTTAGGTCATTCATAGTTATTATCTATCTAAATTAATTTTGATAGTTCATAAAGGGTTTTTTAATTTTCAATGTATATCCCCTAGGAGTGTCCAACCAGGTGTCCAAAAAGGATTTTTGTTTGGCACTAGTTCCCTATAGATTCTATATAAATATGGTATTTTTAGTATTGTTACCCCTAGGTACATCTGTGAAGAAGCCACATCCACTTGTAGTATCCATAATGGGATGTAATTTCTTAGAAAACACTCATTCAATCCTTTACCGAAATTCTCAATAATGTTTCTATAATTTTACTCATTCTTAGAATTTTCCTTAGAGACATCCCTAGATATATCCTTATAAATTTCTCTTGGTATCTCACTAAAGTTTTCTCAACCTATTTTCTAATGTTTAACCTTTTTCTTTGATACCAAATATAGAGACCTGATATTCCCTTTCATGGATATTACATCTTTTTATATATGAATATTCATTACATTTCACAAACACATGCCTGGGGCTGTGAAATTTTAGTGCCATTGGAAACATGAACACAATATTCTAATCTTGTATAATATTTTCAATGTTTTCCACAAGTATCTTCCCAATTATTACTCTTAATAAACATACCCAATATAAAAACATCCATCATAACCTAGGGAACGTAAACTTATGAAAGGGTGAACTCAGATGCTCAATAAGGGTAAATATAAGATATATAGATCTATAATAATAATAAAAAATAATATAATCATAAGGGTATATGATAATGAAAAAACTTATGACGTTTATAAAAAAACTATCATAGATCATAGACATAAGTGATGGCTTAAATATTTTTAGTTCATAAGACATTAATCTCAACGAAATCAAATAACATGAGACTTGAGAGAATAAAATTGGCATAAAACATTGATTTATGGAATAAATATCATCTCATAACCATGTGAATATATATAAATATAAATAGTTTTACTACTTATGTTTAGGATATGAAATAAATCCCCATACTAAACTTATGGGCAAGCAACCAAGTCCAAACATAACATTATGGTCAAGAAAGACAGTTCCATTCATGACATTGTGAACATGTAATCTAGTTCACACGTAAAATTGTGAACATATAATCAGGTTCATTAATAACATTATGGACTTGAATGATAGGTCTATGAATAATATCATGGTAGTTAAGGTTCACCAACAAAACCATTATAGATGAGAAATTCCCTTACTGATCTAGGACCACTCCCCATTCCAGTCCTTTATATGTCGTGAGATATAAATCTCTACCCAATGAATTTGAGGCATATATAGGTCCCACCCATTTTTTTATAACATAAACAATATCACATAATAAAAATCATACATACGGATTATAATATTTAATCATCATAAACATAATCATAAACATTCCAAATAAAAGATGAGATTTTAATATGAAATCATTACCACTTTGGTAACTTTGATTCATACGCCCCATGACGAAATAAAATAAAATGAAACATAAAATATCATAAGTATGAATAAATTCCTGATGTTTAATGTAAAATTTATATTATATACAACTCATAAAATAATATAGGTTAATAAGATAACATAAGTCTCAAAGAAGGTAAACTGAGACCAAAATGTCTTACCGATTTTTCAACTTTTGATATGTAAACCCTGTGAAAGGGAGGTCCTAAAATAGAAATTTAAATTTTTTTTTTCATTAGAATCATCATAATATAAATTCATGTACATTATATACAATGTGTAAAATAAATTGGTGGTGAATATAACAAGTGTCTCATAGAAGTAAAAAGTGAGACAAGAATCACTAACTTTAAGTCTCAACTTCCTTCATAAATGTTCAAAACAAATTTATAATAAATATATTTTTATTATAAGTATATTAAATAAAAATCTTTATATATATCATTCCATATATTATTTTAATATTTTTTTTTATTTATTAATGGTTTGATGTTAATGTTATGTTTTGGGTAATAACCACTATATTTTTCATATATGTTTTGGTTTGTTATATTTTTGTTCTAAATACATTGATTATGGATCCAAAATATAAATAATTATAAAAACTATATGAATTTAATATATATTCAGTATATATGAATTTAGATTAATCCATAAAAGTTTGGGATAAAAAATGAAATATATCATTCATGGAGATGTAAGTCCCTACGTATACATGAATGAAATTTACATTTTCTAATTGGATCGAAATAAATAAAATTAAGTGATATATTTTATCATTACAGAATGATTTTTTATGTCACATATATGTCACATAATTTCATTAAACCCATCCTTAATGACATCCATGTAATGCTTCAATGAATCACATTGCTTCATGAGATGACAGTCCCCCCGTATTGGTGAACGACATTATCATATTCCCACAAAATGGAAAATGTGATGGTATGAGTGATATAATAATTACATAATCACAATAAAATAATATGTATAATGTAATATATATATATATATATATACAATCTCCATCATTATTTCCATCCTCGGTAGGTGGTAATAAAATAATAAAAATATATCGGTTTGTGAGGTGGTAGTTTTCCGTACACATGAACAATAAATTTATAACCCATTTGATGGAATTGGAGATGGTTTTAGGTAATGATATTTATATAATAAAATCATATTAAATGTAATATAATTAGTTTATTAGATAATCATGATATAATATTAATTTAATGGGGTGGAGGAAGAAATAAAAAAACGCTCGTTGATAAATGTTACCTCTTCTTTGGGTATCCTCCATAGGATTCCAATAAAAGATTTCCAAGAAAATATTTTTTCAAAAAATTAGTTTTTTAGGATGGGAGGATAATTTTTTTTAAGTTATCGGGGTAGTTATTTGATGAAACAAATATGTTTTAAGTTGCGAATAAGGGAGGAGAGGGGATAATTTTATAAGTGGGGGAGAGGACATACAATCTATTTTTGGAATGAATTTAGAGCTCCCACATTTTCCATATGTCACATGGGTCTGAAATAGATAATTATCAAAATTTAGGGATGAAATAGTCTAAATACAGATATAAAATAGTTTTTATATAGGTTTATATGTCATTTTACCCTTATATTTTTAGTTTAACACACTGTATACACTTTTTCACCTTTACCATGATAATTAATTTCAACTACATTCACTACTAATTTTAGTAAAAAATTATGTTGAATTATTATAAATTATAAATATGCTGACTAAAAATATGTAATATATTTTTCTATATTAAATTCACATAACTTGAGAATTTTAATTTATAATTTATCCCATAGATTGGATGAGACATAATGTTTTTAAAGTGAAAATTCTCAAAAGTGTACAATGTTATTATATCAAAAACCAATATAAAATTGAATCTAATAAAATAAGTTGGATGTATAGATGTATAATAGACTTAATTTTACTTAAAACCAATTTAAAATATAATTAAACTTTATAAATTAAACTAAAAGATAGTTTTCAATAAATATTTAGTACTTTTCACTATTCATAAAAAATGTGGCTTTTTAGAAAAATATAAAAAATTCACCTTAAGATAATTATGAAATTATTATTTAATAAATTAATTTTATTCTTATTCATAAAAAGGAATAAAAATAATTTTTTTTTGATAAAATTGTATTTTCAAAACATATAAAGTCTTTACTAAAAATTATGTATTTTATTATCAATACATTTTATTTATATAAAAACATTATAATTTTTATTTTAAAATTATTTATTACTATTCATACCACTAGGTTTAATAATTAGGTTATAATGGTCACATCTAAATAATATTAATAACATATCATGATTTTGTAAAAATTCAGTGTTGTGTATAATTCATGTTAACCTAGATTTTAATGTAGGGAATGATTAATATAGTGTTTCTTGAAGAAAAATATTTGTGTATACAAAAATATTAACTTGGTTTTGTGTGTATTACATTCTATTAAAAAATATTTATTTGAAAAAAAAATAAATCATAAAAACTATGGGTGTTACAAATAGATTTTAATGATTTTGGGAATGTTCATGACAATTTTATGATTATAATTAAAGGAAATGGGTTAAAAGAATGAGAAAACCCATCTGAAAGAAAATTTCATTGAACCATGAGTGATATAGGTTAACCTGAAAGTATACTAGACTAAAATTGAGGCACCTTAGACATTCATAATATGGATTACTTAAAATTTATATACTTTATTCTCTTTATATGTTGTTTGTCTCTAATGACTAGATATATTGGTTTTATTCGAAGGCTGAAAATAATAGGTTTCTGATTTCATTATATTTATGTGGGAGTAGTTTATTTCCTATATAAAATATATTGTTTCAAAATATATTAATATTATATTCCCAAGATAGAAGGAGTAAGATCGAGAACAATTATTATCTCTCTTTTAGAAGATTTGATTATTAGGGTTATCATAATGTCATTCTCATATGACTTCGAATCATTTTAAAATATCCATGTTACATGAAAACAACTTTACGAGGCATCCAATACCTCTATAATTTTATTTATTCTTTCAAGTATCATTTATTATCTATTGGATAATATTTAACTCTCATCTTTGTCACCATAATAAACATTAGAATTACCATCAAGGACATTTCAAATTCAACTCTTTATATAAAACACATGAAGAACATAATTATTTTCTTGATAATAATGAGGTAGGCGACCTCATAGAATCTTTTATGTAAATAATTATAATTTTCTAAATTTAAATAAATTTAAAAATTAATTTAGGAAAACAATATTTTAAAATATATGAATATGAATAAGTAATATTTTTTTATAAAAAACACTTTCAAGAAGATGTTTTAAAATTATATTTTACAAATAATTTGAAATAACATACTGATGCTTCTATAAATGTAATAAAATATTCATGAGTTAAATATGGATAAAGAAATTATTTTATTTTGAAAATATTTTGAGGTAACATTGTGACACATAAACCCTTTCTCTTTTAAGGAAATTCCAACATGGAAAAATAAATACCATATAGATGGTATGATTTAGTTCAACAAAATTATTAAATATAATTTTAATTCTCCGTAGAAGTAAAAAAGTTATTTTTTGTGATTAATAACCTTGATATTGAATCATTAAAGTGATATTTAGTGTTACATTCTGTATAATAATAATAATAATAATAATAATAATAATAATTTTTATGATGATTTTTTTAAGTTTGTATAATGTAACATCTCAAAATTTCAAATGATTTTTTATGATTTTTCATTTAGAAATGTAAATAAAAATGTTAAATAAAATTATTCCATTCTAATAACCAATAATTTTTACAAATATTTATCACATATTTTATTCATATATGTATTTTTAATGGAAAAAATATATTTATTTATTAAAAGTGTTTTTGAAAAATAACATCTTATAGTCCGAGAAATGACTCATCACATCTAAAATGGCTATGGGGCTAGAACACATGATCTATGGGAGGCAAGCGCGCATAACCCTCAATAAAACTTCCTGATTCCCTACCCCTGTCTTCCACAATTTATGTATATATATATACCTCTTTTATTATATAAATGATTCATTTTAAATTTATATTTTTATTTGATAACTACATTCCTCTTACTAATATTATTATTTTCAAATAATCTTAATTATTATGTAATTGTAATATAATTGTTAAATAATCATTATTCATTTTTTAATTATCATAATATTTAATGTAATATATTATGATATTTTATGTACTTTAAAATACAAATAATAAATTATGATTTATTTTCATTTTTCATTACTGTCCATTTAAATTTTTTTATTTTATCATAATTTTTGTATATGTTTTATCACTTAAAACATTACTTTTAAAAGGGTAGGTAAAACACTTCATAATAAAAATTTAATAAATATTTATTTACTTAATTTAGAATAATAAATTTATCATATGATAAAATCTAGTAAAAAACCCACCAGTAGAACAAGTAGACACATAAAGATAATCTTATATTTCATATGAACATTACACATTATGCACAAATATTTAATATTAAATATAGTAAAAGAAAATTAACATTTAAGAATAGAAAATTAACTAAAAAAGCATCATTGGATTGAAATCCACCAAGAGGGTCACTCCAACTATAATGACCAAAAAAAGGAAGAGAAGAATTAGTAAAACAATGGAAATTATAAAAGGACGTATAAGAACCATTGGAAGCAAATTATTGAGTAAATAAGTGATAATGAAGGTGAATTTATAAGGAAGAATTTTTTTTATAACTAAAATTATCAACAATAGGGTTGATATAAATTTCAACCATTAGATGTTTATTTTAATCTTAAAATGATAATTACAATAAATACTGATATTTTAATAAAACATTATATTTTAATATTTGTAGAATTATTTTTATGAAATTAAAATAATTTTACACTCATGATATCAAAGTTATCATTGGGTAAAATCGTTGGGATTTTCTAACAATGTAGAATTTTTGGTGAAGAAGTGAAAATTAATGTTTTAGAAAACACTACGATTTTATGAAATAAATATTATGTCAGAATGAATAATAAATTATAAAAACATTATTTAATAAAAATACAAATAAATATGTAAAAAATAAATATAAAAATATCAATTTAAATATATAAATTTGTACATTGGGTTTTGAACCAAAATACTGATTTTTGAAATAAAAGTTTTTGTTACGAATTACTTGGGTTTTTTGAGAGGTGTGATTTAGTTTGATCATGCCCTTTACGTCCAAATAAATTCTCCCACTAATTTAAAATCCATAAAATTGGTTTAAATTTAATAAAACCATAAGTGGACATCTTATATAATAAAAAACCTATATTTTAACCCTTTGAACCACCCCTCCTCAGGTATAAATACCACATTTCCTTCATCACTTTCCACACAAAATCCGTTGAGAAACAAATTTCCCCCAATTTTATCTATAATTTTGTTCCAAAGTTCTAATAATTAACTATATATATTTAAGAATAATCCTTCCAAGGTAAGATCTCCCTCTATTATTCTCTATCATTATCGAGTACATTAATTTTATTATGTTGAATTTTCAATTACTTTATATATACTATAACTTATGTTATACCATGATATTATATTCTATTTTACATGTTATAAATGAGATTTTATATATTCCCCCTCAATATATCCTTTTCATAATACATTATTATGCTAAAGTAAGGATCATCAATAATCCTCTTTCATTTTCAAGTCCCTTATATTTGTTATATTGTTGTTTAAATTTCATTTTATTATCATTACATTCCTATTATTCAATAGTATTATCTCTATTTTATAATTCATAAATGAGAGTTTATTTATTCCCACCCATTATAGTTTTTCTTAAGCTATTACAATGTCGAATTAAGGGTCCTCAATCCTCCTACTCCATTTTCAAGTAAATTTCATTTATTATATTGTATTTATAAATTCTTGTTTCATATAAAAAAATTAATTTTATTCGATTGTATTATATTCCATTTTATATTTTATAAATGATAGTTCTTTTATTCCCCCTCATCATATCCCTTATCAATACATTATAATAGTTAAACAATGTTATGGTAATAAAACCATCCTAATATTTGGTAAGGAAAAGTGTCTGTAAATTTCATAGGAAATGAAATCCCTATCCAGATACATAAAGTTTATTTGGTTTTTCTCATAATAATATATGGATTAAAACCCAAAAAATATTTGGGCAGGTATATCCTGACCATCATTTTGTTTCACGTTGAGTGGGACATTACCATGCACTAGGTTTGACAATCTCAGGGGATAAGATTTGGATAATTTACATAATCTTAACAAAAACATTTTAATGGATTTTTTAATCTGGGATTCGGTCTCCTAACTTTCCAAATTCATGTATTCCAACTAACTATATATCCTTATCAATTCCTTGATTGCGGGAAAATAATTTATATTATATACTTATTTCTTTTATATTATAAAATATTGTAAGATATAGAACATAGAGAAATTGTGATAATTATTTATGTTATTCATTAATAGAACATTATTACATTTAATATTTTGTTATGTGATGTAATGCATTATAATTTTACATTATGGGTGGTGGATAAAATTATATAGCCATTTAGTGCAATGGTAGGTATCATCAAACAATTGAGATATAGTAATTATAAAATCATTACCCATTATGTAATATGTGTTGTACTATGTTCATTATTGTATGTTTAAGATATCTGAAATTATACATTTACATCACTATATATTTAGCTATTATTATCAAAGAATTTATTTATTTTAATAATTCCCATGGATTTATTTATTCTCTCAATTTCATTGTTATGGCATAACTCAGTTTATTTATTTAGACTATAATGTTTTTTAATATATGATTACTTATTTATATATGGGCATAATTTCATTAAAATGAAGTACATGGGATTATATTTTCCGGATTTTGTGTATAGAAAATGTATTTAACAGAGAATAATAATGATTTTAATTCATTTAGATGATGAATTTTTAGTTTCAATGTAATGTAATACTCATTTATGTATCAAGTTTCCAGTGGACACTAAATGGTTGGATCCTCTTTTTTTATGATATATGTAACAATGTGATAAAATATCCTCTATATTTAGGATGATAGAGTCGGTTTTTTTTCAACTTGTATCAATTTCCTCGTCCATCATAAGTGAAACAAACCCATCGTTCGTGTGTAAGGCTAACTACCGCCTCACATACCGATGTAAATCATTTTCCATCATCACCTCTCGAGTTTGTTAATGATGATGGATTTAATGTTTATATATGATATTTATCAAATATTAATAATTTTAGAAAATAAATATATCTTATAATATATTACCTTACCATCCAATGAAAAATGAAAATTTCAATCATGTGTACGACTAACTACCACCCCACAAAGAGATATAATTCAATTTTTATGACCACATCACATGGATAGAATATAAAGTGTATTTAAATATATAATATAAAATTTATGATAAAATAATAATTTTTGAAAAATAAAATAACACTTACCTTCATTCATCATGATCTATAATAAATAGAATCGTTACTCATGCATACGTACGACCTATTATCTCTATTATTGTAATATATTTCATTTATCATAACCATATTTCATGGTTGGATTTAAAAGTATAATTTATGAATAGTAGTGATAAATATTACATGATTATTATTATGGTGATTATGGAATAATGAAACCTTCAACCGTGTTCAATATATTGATGTTATTTTTAAAATAAGAACCAAGAATCCTCAAAAACCCTGATTTAGACCCAACTGATTAAATAATTAATTATGCCATTAAAATAAATTAATTAAATGGTTTGAGTATAATATATTAGACCAGGAAAATTTTATTATGAAAAAGATAACTGATATAATCTTGTTATATTAGAGATCAAATACATACACAACAAATTATAGACTCAAGGTAAGGGGTTTGATCTAAGAAATTCCTTCAACGAGACACAAGTTCTTTTAAACACCTAATTTCTATTAAAAGTGTTTATCCTACCACATTATATATTATATAATGAATGAATCCTAATTAATTATATTTAAATTTACTATTAATTTAATTTATTCATGGTTGTTATGATTCAAATGTTACCAAAGTGGTAAGGGTTTATGTTTCAATCAAATTTTAATCAGGATAGTTTATTATTGAATTTATAATGTAGGAAATTATATGATCATTATATAGTAAAAAAATTATTTTATTTATCTCTAGTTATTTGTTAAATTTTAATGTAATATTACTATTTTCCTCAACATGTTAAATATAATTATTAAGAAAATGGTTTTAGGAAAATCTGACTTCACTTCTCTATTAGGTAAAAAATCTTTTTTTCTTCCATATCCATGTTTTATAAAAATATTTTAAATAATATTTTTAAAAGTTTGAAAAATATTTATTAAAGGAATATTTACATATGTTTAAATTTTTAAAAATTGTTTTTAATGGAATTTTAGTATTGTCTTCTAAATGAGGAACTTTTTTACCATTTTACAATAGCATGATAGTAATGTTTTTTAAGTTATATAAAATGTATAGAATTATATTCCCTCATGACCACTCACCTATTTAAAGTTTACTTTTTAATTTCAATGTTTATTTTTAATTAAAATTATTTCTATAATATTTTTGAATTCTTTAGATTTTAATATTTTGATTTCAAATTGAAAAGGGTATTTTTCCAAAGAAGTATTCTATTTAATCTTTTAAAAACATATGCATCAATGACGAAAACCTTTTATGATATGTATTACATATAATTTATGTATATATGTCTCTTATATATATAAACATATTATTATCCCTTAATTTAATTGGTAAATACCTTATATATGCCTATCTCTCAAATGAGACCATTATGAAATTTTATTTGATTATGATATGAGATAAGATTACGCAACCCATATAATTCACATAGGAAATTCTTATGTAATACCATATGATTGATTTCCTTTTTGTGGAAAAATTAAATAATTAATATAATATCCCAAAATTAATATCAGGTACATTTCATTTAATTTTTTTTAATCTCTTTTTGGGATAATAAAATGTTTTCTAATAATGTGAGGTGCTTGGGTGTGTTCTGGGGGTTCGGGACATGAAAAAGGGGGGAAATTGGACATCAAGTGTTGGGCCCACAGTCATCACATGTTTTGGGTTAACCAAACTCTATTTCCCCTAATACTCCATGTCCAAGGTGAATATATTTCTTGGTTATGCTGGATTTGGTTGAATTACATCAGTCAATAATTTTTCATTTTAAAATATAGTACAGTGGTGACCACATGGTTGTCTTATGAGGAGGTAGAAGACTATGTTATCAAAATAAATACATTGTTAATTGGTATTTGTTAGAGTTAAGACTAAATGTAGGGACATTAAATTAACATATTTTATTCATTTATTCATAACTTTTTGTATACTCCCTTTAGTAATTTTCATGTAAAATTGCATTATTGGTGTCAAATACCCATGTTTTAACACTAAATATAATTTATTATCTTTATTTTAATTAATCCAATTGAGTAATTTTACTATTTTAATTATAACTATCACCCAACATATCTAAATTGTATGATTATTGTTATTTATGGTTTCATATTCAATTGACTACAAATCCTTATACTAGAGTTTGGGAAAATTCAGAATTTTGAAGGGTCATATGGTCCACATAAGATGGCCTACACGATCTATAAAGAAACTGGACCATCTGTGATGATTTTATTTTTGGGCTCAATCTAGAAACCCAAATTTTATAAAACTCATTTATATGTTCTTGATTAAGAAAAATAATCACCTATATGAAGTCTACGTCCCAACTACAAGAAAAAGGGGCATATCATATGATTTTATGTCTAAACCACCATTCAGACTAGATTAAAAAAAAACAGAAAATTACTTCCATTTCATCTAATATATAAAATAAATAAAGATAATATTTTTTAGTGTGAGATCCAATAAATAGGTGTTTGATTTTTTATAAGAAATTATTTGAATGTGTAGGCTTCTTGTTGGCCTAAAATTAATTCACATGTAAACTAGAGAAATATTTGACACAAAAATGGATAAAAATAAATTATTTTGTAAAAAAGCAATAACATTGTCTAAAAAAGTATAAAATACTCCGAATTTTAATATTATATAGTAAAACTTAATATATAAAACTTTTAAGAAAAAGATATCACAATATTCTTCTTTTTGAATGTCCAAATCAATGATCCAAGTGGAGGGTCTATTTTGGAATGCAAACAGTCCACCTCCTTGGGAAATAAATACATTTCCCTCTTATCCTTACTAAGGGTTGGCATTTCTTAATATTGGAGGGTATATTGGAACAAACAAATCCTTAAAAAATGCATGGGAGGAACTTCCAAACCCATTTTTCTCTTTAGATACCCTTCCTCTAATTTTTTCGTGTTCTTTTGCGTTCCTTTCATTTGTAATCATGTAAGAATTTTTTAATTCCATTTCAATTTTAATTAATGTTTCTTCTTCATATTCTATTTTTATCATACACCCTATATTCTTAAATATTAATAGTCTTAAAATAGTTTAACTCATGTTAAAAACCCTTCACTTCTTTCTCTTTCTCATTTAATCAAATGTATTTGTTTAATTCCAATCATTGTACAAGTATGTGTTTGACACAAAAATCAATTCATTTACCATTATTTTTGTTCTATTTATAATTAATAACAATAAAAACATATTACCAGATTACTAACCATACAAATTAATGAGTAAATATACCATTGGTGTGATTCATAATTTGAGGATATTAAGTGATTGGGAGATTTTTCTCATTCAATATTCTTTATGTTAATATTGTGTTTGTTTAACTTTAACCATCATGGATTAGTGAATTTTTTTTACATGTGTATTCCATGGATTATTGGGACTGTAAATACACTACCATAAACAAGTTCTGATTTTGATTATTACCCAATGTTAAGTTAATTCTTGGACTAAAGCCTTAACACTTGTGAATTCCGATCAAAGTAATCTTTTGAAGTGTGTGTTAATCTTATGAAATATAAAAGAAAATATCAAGGAAATCATAATATTAATTACCCAATAATGAAGTCACTCCAATTAATATCAAACTGTTAAATCAATCTACATCATTCAATCATTTCCTTTTAGCTTTATAAAAAACCCACACCCTTTAAGAAGACAAGTCACAATAACAATCGACTATGAAAAAGTACCATCGCTGAGGATTCAAACCGAGTGCTGCTATACACATTAGAAAAGCACCAATCCCTTGAATAGTCTATAGATAAAAATATTACACACTTAAAATTGTTCCATTCCTAGGGATGGTGTGTTCATTAGTTAGTATTTTTTTATTTTTTTGAAATAAAAAAATAAAATGTAAAAAAAACAAAACAATATGAAAAAAAACCCAAATAAAAACACACCATCCTCATAAAAATATTAAATAAAAAAAACCACAAAGAAAAACCAAACTTTCTTTTCCTTCCAAATTCTCTCTGAAATCCCCATAGCCTCAAAAAAAATTCGTCATATTTTTTTACCCTGAAATCGAATTAACTCTTCATCAACTTAGGAGGAACATTAAGGATAATAAAATCACTCAATAAATAGTTATTTTCCAACCAATTGAACTAGATGTTCCTAAACATAGGTAATAAACCCTTATAGAACTCATTGCCCCTGATATAAATTACCAACCCCTTGGTATTCAATATCTAAATATGTAGAAGGATTTCAAACTCAGATCGAGGTTGATTCATATTCTACCTCATTCCCATTGGCTAACTGGTGAGGATTTGCATCTTCATCTCAACGTGTTACAAGTGGTGTACTCTACCATAAAGCCTCAAAGAGTTTATAAATAACAAATCAAAGTTCAAGAATTTCCTTTATACCAAGATGACTCCTCCAATTCATGTCCCTACTACCTCCCTCTAGGTTTCATAAAAACATTAAATGACATGAAGTGAATCTTCTAAGATAAATTATTTCCTTCTTCTCATACTTCTTCTATCTGAATGAAAATAAGTGGTATCTGTCAATTCCCAAATAAATCATTCCATCAGTATTGGGAGAGGTTATAAAGTCTATTGGAAACCTTCCCACATCACCAAATCTCTAGAAAACTCTTGATCCAATACTTTTATGATGGGTTATTAGAAATGGAGTGAACACTCATTGATGTTGTAAGGGGTGGTTCTCTTATTGATAAAACTTCTATAGCTACACAACATCTCATAAGTAACATGGCTACAAACATGAAACAATTCCATACATAAGAATGTTCTAAATTAAAACAAGTCCAATATAATCAATTAATAGATCCCAAAAATATGGTTGAGTGGATTAGTAAACTTAAAGGTCTTGTGAGACAACTATTAGTGGCTACCAATGCCCCATCATCATCTTCTTCACAATATTTGTTCTATGGACCTACAACGAATTGTTGAATTTGAATCTCAAAAGTTGATCCAAATGAAACATTTCAACAACATAAAGAATATATGTATGATTCATGTAGTTCAATAGAGCTCAATGTAGTATACGTTCAGAGGAATAATGACCCTTAATAATTAGTTTAATTCATTAGAAACTTCAACCAATCCATCTCCGAGCCCTTCTCTTCTACCATTAACTCAGGATTGAGGTACAGTAATCCAATTTCTCATCCCCCTCAATTCCCTCCTCAAAATCCAAACCAATTAAAATATTTTCAAGGTGGTGAAAACATAAAACAACCTTATACTTTTTCTCCTCAACCATAAAGGATCAATCCTCCTCTTTATCCTCCTTGATTCCACTATCTTAATGATCCTTAAAAATTATCAACCTAATATAATCACTCTCCCAAGAACAAAAATCATGATAATCCCAATAGGGGACATGAATCCTCTTCCAAGAAACCATGGGAAAGATTTATGGAGGAACTTTCCTCATTCTCCCATTCTAGCCTAAAAATATTGAAATCTAAATTGGTCAACTTGCTTCCCACCGATGCTAGTAGTAACCCTTCAATTCCCCCCAACTCCTAGCTTAACCATTGCATAACCCCAAGGGTAATGTAAGTGAAATTTCACATCGATCAGAAAACCAAAATTCTATACCTCAAAGTGGATCATCAAATGAACCTTTGAATGTTGATCATGAAAATTAAAAGAACAAAAATCTAGAAAACGAACACGAATCAACTCCCTCACCTCCTTACATCCCATTAAAGAACTGAATTCTTGTTCCTCAAGCTATATCTATGACAAGGATATAATTTGAACCTGACATGGAAATTATCAACATATTAAGAAGACTTCAAGACAATATTCCCCTCTTATATTCTATAAAACAAATACCTATGTATGAATAATTTATCAAGGATATGTGCACCAATAAGAGGAAAATTAGGGAAATTGAGAAGGTTTCAACCCAGTAGTCCAAACCCAAGAAGTGAAAAGACCCATAGACATTTACTATTCCATGCCAAATTTGGAGTTCAAACGTGATGATGTACTCATATACATATAAACCTCAATAAATGTCATGCCCAAATACATCTTCTCTAACCTAGATCTTGGTCCCTTGCACCCAATGGGTGTTTTCATCTAGTTAACCAATTAAAGAACAACTAATCCTGATGGAATAATTGAGGATTTACTTATTAGAGTTAATGATCTTATCATCTCAGATGATTTATATGTCCTTGACATGGATGGTGAGATGATCTTTTATTGAACTCTCCTAATTCTAAGAAGACCATTTCTCCTGACAGCTATAACAAAGATTGATGTTTATGCGGGAATCTAATCTATGTATTCTGGTGACCAGCTGCTCATATTCAACATTTTTCAAGCCATATGATACCATTTTGAGGATCACTCTACCTTCTCAATCATTTCTTCTAAGGACAATTCTAACAGTCAATTGAACCCCATTCCACCCTATTAATCATGTTACAATGGGAACAGAGCTTTTGAAATTTTCATCAGGATTAACCAAGTCATAAATGGGGAAGTTTATGTTGACCTTTCATTTATACATTCCCTCAATCTAGAGGATCTTGAAAAAACTCTTGCATCCCATATCAACTATGATCTCTATTGTTTCACATTAGACAGTATACTAGAAAATAATCTAGAACCAACTCAAATCCCTTCCTCTATTCATGAATTGTTTGGATCAAAAATGAATGATGAGATTGATCTAATACCTTTACCTACACACCAGAAATATTCATTCCTATTACATGATAAATCTTATTATATATTTTTCTCTTCTACAGATACTGAAACCAAGGACTCCAAACTTGTTTTGGTGCTAGAGAGAAAAATATTTCTTAGGATAAAACCTATATGAAATACCCGGAATCAAACCTACTCTTTGTATGCATCACATCCATCTTGAGCTATCATCTAGACTAATCATACAACTACAAAGATATCTCAATACACTCATCCTTGAGGTAGTTAGGGAAGATATCACCAAGCTTCTTCAAGCTAGTATTATCTACCAGGTTTTTATAGCGAATGTGTTAGTCCAATTCAAGTGTAACCAAAGAAGGATTAGATAACTATTATAAAAAATGAACATAGAGATGTTGTCACAACTCGAGTAAAAAACAAATGGCGTGTGTGTATCGATTATCAAAAATTAAATGTCGAAAAATTAAAAGATCACTACACTTTTCGTTTCCTTAATAAAATTTTGGAATGATTATCCATAAATTCACATTACTGCTTTATTCATGGATTCACTGACTACTTGTAAGATCCAACAGCACCTCTAGACCAATAAAAGGATACTTTCACTTTACCCTTTGGAGTATATGCATATATGATAATGCCTTTTGGAATTTTAAATTCCCCTAAAACATTTTAGAGATGTATGGTGGGTATCCTATTAGAATTAATTAAGCACTGCATTGAGGTATTAATGGATGACATTACCATTTATGGTGATTAATTTGAATCCTTCTTGAATTAACTATATCTAGTAATTCAAAAGTGTGTCAAATGTAACCTTATATTTAATTATGAAAAATGTCACTTCATGGTTACTAATGTGTTTTTTATAGGGTACATAGTTTCACAAGATGGTATTCAAGTCGATATTACTAAAATTTAGGTGATCCAATCTCTTCTTGACCTCACAAAAATTCAACACATCTATTCATTCATTGGTCATGATAGTTTCTATCGGTGATTCATCCATAACATCATTAGGATTTCCCTCCAACTCACCCGGATGCTCCAAAATGATGTTACATTCCATTTATATGAGTCCTATTAGAGATCCTTAATAGAAATCAAAACTTGTCTTACAAATTCCCCAATAATACAACCCCCATATTGGTCATTACTCTTTAAATTAATGTGTGATGCTTCGAATAGGTCCATTAGGGACTTTCATGGTTAATGAAGAGAAAATATTCCTCATCCCATCTATTATGCCTAAAAAACGTTGGATTAAACTCAATCTTAATATAATGTGACTGAAGATGAACTTTTAAATGTGGTTTTTCTGTGAATAAAATTCATCCCTATCTTTTAGGTGCAAAATAATCATATTCATATACCATTCCACTTTTATGTTCTTAATTAGGAAAATTGATTCTAAACCGAGGCTAATAAGATGGATCTTCATGTTCCAAGAGTTTAAAATTGTGATTAATTATAGACTTGGAAAAGAAAATATTGATGTTGATCACTTGACTAGAATTTATAATTCTTCTCATTTTGTAATAATTGATCCTGAATTACCTATTGAGAACCTTTCATCTCTCACTCCAATGTAATCATGGTATTCCCCAATTGTAAACTACATAGTTAATGGTGTTTTTAATATTAAGTTTTTAAATGAACAAAAAGTAAAGCTGAATAGTGATTCAATATTATTTTTTTCTGAAGATAATATAAATTGGAAAACTAGGACTAACATGGTAATTAGGAGATGTGTTGATGAAGATGAACATTCTACTATCTTGGAATTCTTCAACTCAGTTCCCGAAGGTAGTGACTTTTGACCAAAAAGGACGTCACAAAAGGTCCTAGACTCTAGATTCTAATAGCATTACCTCTTCACGGACATTATGAGTTCTTTAAATCCTATCCCACATTCCAAATGTTTGGAACAATTTACAAAACAAAAAAAAAATTCCCCCAAAGCCTTTCATTTTCTTTGAGATCTTCTATGTTTGGGGAATCGATTTCATGGGAAAATTTCCACATACTAAGGGATTTCAATATATTCTTCTAGTTGTTGACTATGTTTCTAGGTGCGTCGAGACCAAACACACTTGGAATTATGATGCACATACTGTTACCTAGTTCTTAAAACACACATTTTACATTGATTTGGAACACTGTGTACCTTGATAATTGGCTTAGGAAGTCATTTATCTAACATGATCATGGAATGTTTTATAAAAAATAATAGGGTTGTACCTAAAAATTCAACTCCTTATCTCTTGCAAAAAAAATGGAATAGATAAAATTTCTAATAAACAACTAAAAAGTGTGATTGAGATAATTTTCAAATTTTCTAGAAAATACCGGATAAAAAGACTTGGTAAATTTCCTTGGGCATATTAAAATTCGTATGAAACCCTTACTGGGTAGTCTCCATTTTGGATAGTTTATGGTAAATTGTTCCATTTACTGATTGATATCCATCATAAGTTATTTTAGGCTGTAAAAACATGTAATTTTGATGGTAACAAATTTGGCGAAGAGGGATTATTATAGTTAAATGATCCAAAGTATCTTTGAATAGATTCTTTTAAGAATTAAAATCTATATAATGAAAAGGGCTATGGAACTCCATGAAAAACACATCCTACAAAATGTATTTCAGGAAGGTGAAAACTTAATGTATTCAATACTCATTTTTAGAATCACCAAGGTAATCTTAATTCTCATTGCAAAGGTCCTTTTATTATAACTAATGTTTACCCATTTGGTGCAGTGAAATTCCAAAACTACACTTCCAGAAGGACATTCACGGTTAATGGACTCCTATTAGGGAATCATAATGAGAGTACACATATCTCTGAAACCGCATTGACTTCCATTGAATCCCCATCCACTATAATATAGCAACCACTAGATGGAAATGATGACCCACTAAATCAAAAACCGGGGAACCTCGTCCCATTTAAGTTCTCTATCTCTCTCTCTCTTATTCATAACTCATTATCAATTTTTTTACCACTTTCCTCATACAATTTTTTAATTTACTCTTTCTCTTTAATATGGGAGTGTCTTTATAAAAAAACTAAAAAAAATAAAAAAATATGGAAAAAATAGTCACAATTACTCACCATATGCTGTTGAAAATTTTTCCATCCATTTTAGGGAGACAAAATACATGTTTTCAACTCAAAGTTTATTTATTTTCATCATAAATTTGGATATAGAATATTATTTCAAAATCAAAAAATTTTGAATTCTAATTTTTGGATTTGGAAAATGATTTTTCCCCAACCGTGAGGAACAAAATCAACATACATGCCAAAGTTACCAATGACCATCATTTCAAAATGCGTGTTTGTTCACCCCTGACTGTGAGTCTTGATTTTGTAGACCTTTGAGATGAATTTAATTATCTAGTTTACATTAATTTGATAGATACATTTTTTGAACCACATGAATATCACATTATCCAAATATCCTCCCATTATATTTTTAATTATACTCTTTTTGAAATCCCCTTCGATCCAATGAAATCCTTTTCTTTGATATCTACATTAAAATCCCAATACCTTTTCCCACCCATCATCTACAAGGAATTACATTTCAAAATTTATTTAACATTATTTGTGGGGGGAATGGATTTCATTTTTGGTATAAATTTCTTGTTTTTAATCATGTTATAATATTATTGAGGGAAATAATCTATTTATGTGTGGGAGAGAAGTTATCATTTGGCGAGTTTGGGGAATTAAGTTTCATTTTTGTAATTTTGTAAATGTTTTTGATATGTGTTCAAAAAAATTGAAAAAAATAAAAAAATAAGGGTTCTCTCATGGGAAGGTCAAAAATAACTCTTTCTCAAGATTTTATGTTTTAACTATTAAATTTAGTGTCATAATTAGATCAAACATGGGTTGAGAGAGGAGTGTGATATCCATTTCAAGTTAAAATGTCAAAATATGAAAAAAAAAGAAAAAAAGAGAAGAAAAAACAACACTTACTTCATTGGAATAAGTTTTGGGTTTTTTTTTAATATTTCATCATTTCATCCCCTTAAATTTTGCTTCCTATTTTGTGTCTTTCTTCACAAAATCATTCCATTTTAAATATGTTTTTTCATTTACATCCATTTTTCATTTCAAAAATAATTGTGCATTATTTTAACCATGTTGGTGTTTTACCCCTCTTTTCCACTCTTTTGTACACCATATTCCTTCCATAACACATCCACTAAAAACTCCCTAAAAAAAAATAATGATTCTTATAAACATTAGGATAGGTAATTTAATCTTAGATATCATCAAAACTCTATGAATTTAATTCTAAGTTTGTTAATGAGTGAAACTCCATAGATAACTTTTTATCATTTTGAGAGTAGTAAGTTCGGAGTGTATCCATTAATAATTTTGAACATGAAAAATGAACAGTTTTTGGAAAATTCTTTCTGTAATTTTTTTATTGAATTCATTTTGGAATATTAAACAATTCTAGACCCCCCTTGATTGTTCAAAACAAAATTTTTATATTTCTTAGCGAGTGAAAATGACTTAGTTATGATTATATATTTTTTTATAAGAGGACATTCAAAATAATATGTCTGTGGGGGGGATTTATTTTATTCATTTATTTATAAATTTTTTTTCTAATCCCTTTAGTAATTTTAATGTAATAGTGTATACTTGGTGTGAAATAGCCATATTTTAATACTAAATATAGTTTTTAAACATTATAACAATTGATCCCATCAATTTATTTTACAATTTTGATTAAAAATATCACTCTAATTATCCAAATTATATGATTATTGTTTGTTATGTTTCTTTATTAAATTTTCAACAAATAATTAGACCTATGTTTGGACCAATTCATCCAATTAGAGGATCATATGGTCCACAAAAGAAGGCCCAAAATTTTTTTTGATGAAACGGTACCATCCATGATTATTGAATTTCTGGGCTCTATATAGAATCCCAAATTTGATTAAACTCTATAATATGTTATTGATTACACAAAATAATCATGGATAAACATTTTAAGTACCAACTCTTGCAAAAATTGGCCCAACATATTATTTTCATTCCATCCCACTATTCTGGCCAGAATTTAAAAAGAATCACACAATTTCTGATTTTTATCCTAATATAGACGACAAATGAAGATAATATTTTGTAGTGTGAGAACCAAGATATAGGTGGTATACTTTTCAGAATTTTTGTTTCTAATTTTAAGGCATCTTCTTAGCCTAAAATGCTTTAACATGTAGACTAGGTAAATATTTGACATAAAAATGGGCATAAGAAAATTGTTTCATAAAATAGCCATAACCATGACTAAAAAAGTCCAATGCATTCAAAATTTTAATAGAATATAGAGATAATGTTTATATACAACTCATTATAATAATATTTCTCAGGATTCTACTATCTTAATGGTAAAATCTTTAAGACAAGTGGAGGGTCAGTTTTGAAATGAAAAAGGTCCACCTCCTTGGGCTGTAATTACATTACCCTCTTCTCTGTGAAAAGGGATGGAATTTATGAATAGAAAGTGATACATTGGCACGAAAAAAGTCTTTAAAAAGTATATTTAGTACCTTTAGAACTCAATTTTTCACTTTATAAGCTCTTCCTCCTCTATTTATTTTAATTTTTTTGTTCCTTTCCTTTGTAATCGCATAAGCTATTTTCAATTTCGTTTCAATTTTAATGAATGTTTCTTATTCATATTCAATTTTAATAATAAAAACTCTATTCTTAAATACTAATGGTCTTAGAATTTTTTAAATCATGTTGAAAACCCATCCCTTATTCCACTTATTCATTCAATAAAAAGTCCATGTTTAATTCTCATAACCGTTTGCATGTGTGTTCGACACGCGACTCTTTTCTTATACCATTACTTTCATTATATTATAAATAATAACCATAAACACATATTACCAGATTAATAACCACCTAAATTTCTGAGTTAATCCACCATTTGGGTGAGTCATAATATTCTGATATTATGTGATTGAGATCTTTTTCTCACTAAATATTATTTTGGTTAACATTGCATATGTTGAACTTCTAATGTCCTGGATTAATGACCTAATTTGTTTAACATGATGATTACATGGATTATCAGAACCATAAATACACTACAATAAATAAGTTATGATTTATATAATGTCACTAAGTTATGTTAAGTCTTGTACAAAACCCTCAACACTTGGAAATTTTGATCAATGTCATCTGGTGAAGTGGGTGTTAAGTTAATGAAATATAAAGCAAAGCTCATGGATATCATAAGCTTAAAAAACTAATAATAAACTAAAGAAATTTTTTATCAATTTGTTAAATAAATATACATCAATCAATCATTTCATTTTCTATTTGTAAACAACCCATCACCCATTAATAATACAAACAACCAAAGCAATTGACAATAAAAAAGTACCGTTGGTGATGATTTGGCCCATGTGTCGCTATACACATTTGCAGAGCACTCGAAACATGAATGGTTGATATAATAAAATCGTTTAAATTCATTAACTAAAAAATATAAATTAAAAAAACTAATATTTCAATTATAAAATATGGTTAGTGACTAGAAATACGAAGTATGATTGACAAACAAGACAGACCATAGTTAATAGCGGTGGGTATGTTTGGGACTTCAAAAATGATATTTTTTCATTGTATACAAATAAATTTACCAATTATAATTCTCAATATATGCCTCAAGACCTCAAGGTATATACTTAAATTACCAACAAACCATATTGAGACCTATAATATGGGTGTTCATCCCCTTATCAAAGTGATTTTATTGTCCAATGACCTACGAGCAACCAAAACTGATTCAATTTACTATGCTCAATGGGGAGATCTACCCCCAAAACAATTAAACAACAATAATGATAAATTTAATATAAAAATTTGAAAAATATTCCATTATAATTTAGAATAATGTTCATTAAATAAGTAAAAGTACCCTTTTATTCCAGAAAATAGTTTCCTGAGAAATAAAATAGTTATCATTGATAAGTACAACCTCAAAAAGGAGGAGTATTTTTCATCTTCCACCACCCAAAACCTCTAGCAGTTCAGACCATAATAGCTATATTTTATTCATTATAACTCATATTTTCTATTATATTCTCTTATTATATAAATATTCCTCCATCCAACAATCCAACCTTTGAAATGATGTGAAGAAGAAAATATAAAGAAGAGGAAGACTGGAAATCAGTTGTCCAGTTTCTAAATCCCAAAGGTCTTAAAAAATGTTGGAATATTCGAGATTGAATCATTACAAGTTGTATTAATATATTTTTTTATAAATATTTCAAAAATTTCAGTAGATAAAATTCATCTCCATTTGACATTTGGAAAAAATGTTATAGCTAATTTACAGAGAAAACATTTTCTAGCCAAAGTGACTATTTAACGTCATCCACTTTTATATGGCCACTGACCATTTTAATGACATAATTTAATATTAGTATTTATCTTGGATATGATCCATCAAGTTATATGCAATTTTCTACTAGAATCATCCCATTTGGACAGATTTGGTTTGAGTTATTCCTCATTTAATAAAGGTGTGTCAATTCTATCCTCAAAATTATTTTCCAATTTGAATTATTGTTTTGGCCTCAAAATATTTTATTCAGATATTATTCCCATTGGAGAAGTTTTTGAACCTATATCAAGGTTTATTAAAAAAATTACAATTGGATCATAATTGAAAATGTTATTCCTGAAACACATAAGTGATAAAAACTATTAAAATTTCATAATTAGGGAATTTTCACTTTTAAAATAAAAAAAACCCTAAAATCCAAAAGAGTTAAATTCCACATTAAATCCGAAATTAGTGGTGATTAAAAAACTCAAAAACATATATAAATTTTATGAAAAATTAACTCTATGCATTCCCCCACTATTAATACTTAAACTCCCTAAAAAGTGGGCATTCAAAATAAATTAACAATGAAAAATTCAAAGCTGTCAATGAAATTCAAAATCATAAGATCAAGGAATAAAACAAATGAGGACACATTAAAAGATTAAATTAAAAATTATCCATTATAAAAAATTCATTCCATTCCCATTTCATTCATTCTCCCATTTTCAAGGTTTCCTACATCTTCTTTATTCCATCTCAATACATGATTTTGATTTTGATCAAATGTTTCATCATCCAAATAAATGAAAGGGTCACCGTAAGATTAAGAAGCTAATAAATATCCACCCAATTAAATAATATAATTTTATCCATCACAAATACTTATAGATGTTTTTTTGGGGGTTTAAGGTTGGTGGTTTTGAAATGTTGAAAATTATAAGGGTGAATAAAAAGGGTTATTATATTTTTTTATAAAAAAATACATGATTATAATTTTCACTCAAGTATGGTATCCTAATCACCCCCTTAGTAATGCATATATAATCATCATTAAAAATCTCATGTAAATTCCAAATTATCAATATTTCAATATCAAAATGACATTTATCTTTTCCATAGTTTTTCTATGGAAATATAATTATAGTAAAAAAATTCTTTCATTGGATTCATCAACAAGAAACAACTAAATTTTCCTTGAAAGATCTGTAAAGGGGTAGATTTTAGTAGAATATTATTATAAATGGTAAGAAAATATCTTTAGAATTTTATTTTCCACCCAATATTGCACCACATGATTTATCACACTAAAACTAATTCACCCCCCCCCCCCACACAAAAGTCCAACTATATCATGACTTTTCACTTCCAGAGTGGGTTGAAAAGGGAAAATTGGATTGTAATGTGGCTAACGTAAAAGGTTATTCATGGTTAATAAGGGATTACAAGTGGAAAAGTAAAAGGTATGATGAAATAAATATGATTCATTTTAAAAGGGTTCTTTCATTCACAAAAATAATTTCCTATAAAATTTTGAAGATAACATCTTTAAAGCTCACAGGTTTTGAAATAACAATGAAACGTTATAGTTAAAAAACATTATTTAGTTCACTCAAAAAGTATGGTTACTGTGAAAAAAATGAAAAAATTGTTTAGATTCCATATTGGAAAGTGATTTTCAACTTTTTACAGAATTCATGGCATATAATTTAGAAAACATTTTACCTTTCATGATTTTTCACAATTTGACTTTAGAAGACAACATATTTCAGTAATCACTTAGGTTCAGTTCCATGAATCCTGTTAGATCATTTTATTGTAAAAATAATAAATTAATAAATGATTTTACTTTGAAACACAAAAGTATAAAAAAATGAAAATTTGAAAAAACCCATGAAAAAATTGAATGAAAACTAAAAAAAAGAAAATTGAAATGAAAACACACAAAATCATAAGCTTCTAATGATTAGCCTCCTTTTTAAAATATCCTCACTATAAAAATTTTATATAGTAAATAATATTCAACAATTAAAGAGATGATAAAATCCATTGGGAATGAAATATGCAAAACGGATTTTATTATTTAGCATCATCCTTGATCCAGGCTCTAAAATGATATACATTGGAAACATACATTAAAAATAAAAAAAAAGAATGAACATTTTCAGAACCATTGAAATAAAAATAAAAAAATGGGAACGGATAAGTGCCTTGGTTTGGACCCATAAGTGGTTTCTAGGATTTCATTTCCCTTATATTAGAAGTTCCATCTAAAAATCCCTAATCAAAATTTTGGTGTGGTTTCTTCCACATGAAAAATAAAAATGACATTTCTCTATTCTTCTTCATCTCACAAAAATATTAGAAGATCCAAAAGTCAAATTCCATTATATTACCTCCCATGAAATTATAATTCAAATGATGTGGTTAAAGAGAGTAAAAATATAATGGAAACATTACAATAGATTATCATTACAAAACCCCCAATATTTTTTGAAATTCAATTCTAGGTTGTTGATTGTGTTTTTTTATTAAAAATGATTTCATCATTGAAAACCATCTTTTTACCACAATCTTCATGTGTAATAGTGCACTCCTCAATTGAGTACACACTTTTTTCTTAAATTTTAGTTTTGAAATCACATTCATCTAAGAAATTAATCCACTTAAAATAAATGGGCACTAAAACTACATAGGAGGATATGAATAAATATTTATTATCAAAAAAACTGATAAAAGTGGATGAGAGATTAAGAATTATCCATGTGTTTTCATGGGATCTATCTCTATCTCATATAAAAATTTTCTTATTTCCCCAAATTGGAGTAATTTTATTCAGATAAAATTATAGATTATAAAAAAATTGAAATCATTTCCATTATTTCTAAAATTAGATAGTTCACACTCATCAATTTCAGTTTCTTTTTTGTAGTGTGGAACTTTTTTATTGAATGTAGGAAGAAGCTCAGGTTCCCCTAAATTCTCTATAAACATATATGGTAACTTCTTTTATCCATTTTACCCAAATTTGGTTAAAATGGTTCTTATTTTTCATCATCAAAACAAAGGATTTTACATGGAATTTAATTTTTAAAAATGTCAGACCAATAATTTTCCAAATCATTTGGATTTCCAACACTCAAATCAATAGGAAAGTTAATGTTTGTGTTTTCCTTTGAATCTAAAACTACAAATTAAAGGTATGATGCATCACTCAAGTCATCCAAAATAATTTCTACAATACTAAAAGTGGGTAGAAAAATATTTTAATTTACACAATCCACTTTTTATTCTTTTAATTCTTTCAATTATTTTAAATCATTTACCATAAATTCTATTTTTCTTCCTACATTTTGAATATTGTGTTGAATCAACAAATAATTTTGTTGGAGAATGAAATTATTTTATTTTATTTGAAATTTTAAATATTCTTCATTTATATAATCATAATATTGTTTATAATCATGTTATACATTGTAGTGGTCTCTTTTAAAGGACTTTTTATGACTATGAATTAGTGGCCAAAAATTACAGAAATTTAAACCAATAGAAACAACCTAGTAAACCTCCCTGAAAAAGGATCCAAATTTATTCTAGGGTTTTTTAACATTTCCACATTCAATAATTTCCCCTTTTAAAATTCATCAATGTGGAAACCATAAGGTTGTCTCACAATGAGACTGAAATTTATGTTATCAATCTTCCACTTTATGAATTTATTTTTGTTAAAGATAAAATGAAATGTTGGGAAATGGAATGAATGAATCAAATTTAAATTATAATAAATCATATTAAAATTATTAATTAATGTTTTATATTGGTGATTATAAGAAATACTAATAATAAAAATTCACACTAGATATAGTAGCGGTGGATAAGTTTGGGTCTTTTAATACTCCCTTTATCATTATCTACAAATGAATTTACCAATTATATAACTAAATATATAAAACAAATACCTCAAGGTATATTAAAACATTTATACATACACCATATTGAGACAAAAAATATAAGTGTTTATCCCCTTATCAATGTGATTTGATTACCCAAAGACCTCTGAGAAACCAAAATAGAATAAAATCACTATGCACAATGGGGAGATCACTCTAAAAGAAATTTAAAAAATGATCATTATCATTTCAAATTAATAAGATTAAAAAAACTCCATGACAATTTAGAAAAAATTACATTTATGAATGAAAATTAACTTCTTTATTCAAGAAAATAGTTTCTAAAGAAACAAAAACCATAACAATGAGAAGCACAAACGCAAAAGGGATCGGTATCCTAGAGCGTCCAACATCCACACAAACATGGGATTAATCCCACCATGGATAAATTTTTGTCATTATAATTACTCAAATATAGTATATTGAATTATTCCAACAATATTAATAATTCCAAAAAACCATCCTTTGAAATAAAGTATAGATGGTAATATAAAGAAGAGGTAGGTTGGAAATCTGTTGTCCAGTTTCTGTATCCCGATTTTTTTTCCAAATTGAACCTCTTCCTGGTAGTGTCATATGGAAGTGTATTCATACATTTTGTTCATAACTATATTAATGGTTAAATCAAAAAATTTGAGCTCTGTTTTGGGTTTTCAATAAAAATTAATAACTATCTAAACATTTCACCCAAAAAATTTGAGCTCTATTTGATACATGGTGAAAAATTAAAGTCGATGTACTAAAAGACATTTCCATCTAAAGTGACTATTCAACTTCCAACACATTCATGCACCCACTAACCTTATTAAAGACAAACTTTTAGATTGGTATTTAGTTTGTAATTGATCCTTTGATTTTTATATCATGTCCATATGGGATCACCCCATTTGGATTTTTTTGGGATGATTTATTCCCCATTTTCATAAAGGGAATTAATTATGATTGAAAAAAGATCATCCAATTGGAATGATTTTTAGGCCTCCAAATTATTGATTCATCACTTATTCTATTCAGATAAGTCAAAATCATCATTAAATTGGTTCCTAAAAATAATATTTATAATTGAATCATAATTTAAAATGTTATGCCCAAAAAATAGTAGTGATAAAAATGATAAAATTTCAGAATTTGGAAATTTTCACTTTTAAGCTCAAAACACCCCAAAAATCCAAGAAAAATGAAATTTCATAACAATGGAAAATTTGGTGGGGATTAAATAATCGAAATACATATACAAAATAATGAAAATAACATCTCCATCTATTCCCCCACACTTAAGACTGGGACTCCAGAACAATTACACAACCAAAATATATTTCCAATTAATAATTCCAAACATGTCAATGAAATTCACAATATTAAGATGAAGGCATCAAAAATATCATGTCACTCCCATATAATCAATTCAAAATTATCCATTATGATAATTAATTAAATTCCCATTTCATTCATTCCTCCTTATACGAGGATGCCTACATCATCTTTCTTTCCTCTCAGCACACGATTTTGATTTTGAACAATGTTTTCCTCATCAAAATAAATGAAAGTGTCACTCTAATATTGAAATATTTATAAATATCCACCCAATTATGTTAAATAATTCTATACATCATGGGTACTTAGAATGATTTTTCATAGGTTTTAAGGTTATTTTTTTTCAAATGCTAAAAATATTTAGGCTGAAAGGGTGGGTTTGTCTCTTTCTGAAGAAACAAATGCTTGATTATAATTTTAACATATGCATGGACTCCTAATCACTTCCCTTAGTAGGAAATTGATCTCTAAGAATATTTGAAAATCTCACGAACAACCCACTCTATCAGTATTTTAGAATCAAAATGATATTTATCTTCTTTTATTCCCTTGAATTCAATAAATAGGCACATCTTTTTTTCTTTGGAAGCTCCATAAAGATAAAACTACCATTTCCTTAAAATCATTTGAAAGTCAAAAATTTTGGTAGATTAAAATTTTAATTTGTAATAACATATATTAAAATTTTTATTTTCCTCCCTAAGTTTAACCACATTATTTATTACACCATAATTTATCTCCCCCACACTTAAGATTAACTAGATCATGCATTTTCACTTCCAAAGAAGGTTTCAAAGGGACAATTAGCTTGTAAAGTGGAAAAGAAAAAGGTTGTTCATGGATAATAATGGTTCAAAAGGTTAAAATTTAAAATGTATGATTAAATAAAAAGTGTTCTATTGAAAAGGTGTGATTCATTCCCAAAATAATTTCCTTTGTAATTTTAAACACAAATCCCCTAAATCTAACAGTTTTTGATAGAAAATAGTATATATTGGATAAAACAAGAATTCTTTTCTTCACTAAATAAGTGGGTTCATTGTGAAGAAAATTAAAAATGGTTCATTTTCAGCATAAGAAATTGATTTTAAAATTTGGATGACATTAATGGAATAGAATACAAAATTCAATGGTATTTCTATGAATTAAAAAAAATTAGAAAAAAACATTTAATAAATAATTTAGGTGTTGTTCCATAAATCCTGATGGGTCATTTAATTGAAAAAAATCCATTAAAATTGGTTATCAATATTAATCTCCCAAGTTTTAAAAAACAAAAAATTTGAAAAACACAACAAAATTGAATGAAAAAATGAAACGAAAATACACAAAATCCTAAAATTCCAAAAATAATCCTACCCACATAATTATTTTTCAAAATGTAATCATTTTGTATATTTTATATTATAAATTAAATTAAATATGTTGAGACATGAAAAACCCTAGTGGGAAGGAACGACACAACCTGGTTTTGATTGTGCAGTGGTATCCTTGAACCAACAACCAAAAAGCTTTAACTCGGAAAGCTATAATAAGAAAACAAACCATCAAAACTTATTAGTAGTGAGGTAATATAAATGAAAAGATAAATAATGGAAATTATCCATATTTTAAACCCCCCAATAGAGTTTCAGGATTTCACTTCCCCTAGTTGGGTAGTTTGAGATAATCATCCCAAATCTGAAGGTGGGTGTGGTTTCTTCCTCATGACCCACAAAAATAAAAATTTTCCACACTTATTTATCTCACTAAATTTAAAGAAGATAAAAAAATATTTATAAAGGTTCCCCTATAAGAAATTTTTATTTAAATTATGTACTAGAAGAGATAAAATGTAATAGAAACTTTTCAATTGTTTATACCCATAAAACACCCCACCAATTTTTGAAAATCAATTATAGGATGTGGTTCATCATTCAGTTTATCTTCATAAATGATTTCATCTTTGGAAATAAACTCGGTACCACCATCCTCATGTGTACCCATACACTATTAAATTAGGCACACAATTATTCATAAATTTTTGGATTTAAATAAACTTCTTCAAATAAATTAGTGCACTCAATAAAAATTGGATCAAAATCTAAATAAGAATAATCAATTATAAATTTATTATGAAAATGAACTAGAAATAGTGGATTAGAATTTGATAATTATACCAATGATTTATAAGGATCTAGATCTATTTCATAATAAATTTTATTATTTTCTATCTTGGAAATATTTTTTCTTGAGATCAACTTCCATACTATCTACATTTTTTTTTGGAATCAATATCAACATTGGTAAAAACAAATCGTTTACACTCATCAATTTTAGTTATTTTTCGGAAGTGGGAAAAAATATTATTTAAAGTAATAAGCATCCCCTAATCCCCAAAATTCAATTCAAAAATTAATTGATCATTTGTTAATCCCCGTTATCCAAAATTTGATAGAAAGGTTCAAATATATTGTCTTTAAAAAAGGTAGTTCACATGGAATTTCATTTTCAACAGTGTTAGTTGAATAATATTCCAAATATTTTTGATTTCCAATGATAAAATAAATAGACAAGTTAATATTAGTGGTAACCTTTCAAAATTAATGTCAATAGAGAGGTATTATTCAGCACTAAACTCATCCACAAAAGGTTCTTCAATATCAATTGTTGGTGAGGAAAGATTTTTTGTTTTATGGACCTCTTTTTGATATTTGAATTCATTCAAATATTTTTAAGCATTGGAATGATTTTTTATTTGTTTTCATACTTCATGAATATTTTTTTGAATCGAAAAATAATTTTTTTTGGATTTTGAAATAATTTTTTAATTGAAATTTTAAATAAAAAATACGAACTAGACTCCTTATATTATTGATAATCTAGAAATGCATTAGATTAGTCACTTTGAAAATCTTCTTTTTTATTTTTTAGGACTTTTAATTGGTGGCTAAAAATATTATTAATAAAAATAGAGAAAAAAACATAGTAAAACTCCTAATAAATTGTTCCAAATTGATATTACGGTTTTTTATGTTACCCTAATAAATAATTTCCCCTTTTAATATGCAACGTAGTTGTGGCCATAGGGTTGTCTCACGAGGAGGTTGCAGACTAAGTTATCAAACTGTAACACTGTTAATTTTTTTTAATTAAATTTAAATATAAATGTTGGGATATGGACTGAAATAAATAAATTTAAATTATATTAAATAATCTTGAAATGACATATTAATTTTAGTTATTGGAAATCAGAAGAAATATTGAAAAAAAAAGACTAGAGGTAGAGGTTGTGCACTAGTTTTCACATTGAAAACTCCCATTAGCTTTGTCTACAAATGAATTTACCACATTTATCACAAAATATATGATTAAATACCTCATGGTATGCACATTAATTACCCAAAACCATATTGAGACCTCAAATAAGGGGTTTTATCCCCTTATAAAATTCATTCGATTACCCAAATACCTCTAGGAAACAAAAAAAATTAAAAATAATTGTGCTTAATGGGGATACCTCTCCTAATGTAATATAATCAATTATAATAACCACTTTAAATTAATAAGTTGGAAAAAATCCATAATAATTTAGAATAAAGTTAATTAAATAATGAAAAGGACCCTCTCAATTCAACAAAAAAATTTCAAAATAAATATAAAAGATAACAAAGAGAAGCACACACTCAAAAGGTAATAGTATCCTGACGTTTACACCGTCTGCGACCGTTTGGGGTTCATAGCATAAAAAAATATTTTCTTCATTAGAAATAATATTATCCATTATGTTATATTCTTATAGTATCATTACTTTTTCTAACCAACCATCCATTGAAATTAAGTTAATAAGAAAAAATAAATAATGTGATGGCCGAAAATCTAACATCCATTTTTTGTATCTCAAAATATTTATCAAATTTAGACCAATTTCTTCACACATTAGGCTAAGATATCTTAATAAAGTATTTTTATAAATAAAAATACCTTTTATAAAAAAATTTATCCTCTTCTGATATGTGCTAAAAATTTTATATCCTATTTGTTGAAAAAACAATTTTCTGGATGAACTAACAATTAAACCTCCTCTAATTCAATACACCAATGATAATTTTAATAAACAAATATTCCTTGGTATATTATTTGGATATTAAAATTTGAGATATATGACATTTAATTTTTGAATATCCCAATTTAATGACATGTGGAATGAGTTATTCATTATTGACAAAAGGGGATTCAATTCTTTCAAGATTTTTTTTTATAATTTTAGTAATTGCTTCTAGCCTCTAAATGGTTCATTCAGATATTTTTACAGTAAAAAAAGATGATTTTAACATGTAAATGTTTCCTTAGAAAATAATTTGAAATATTGTATCATAATTGATAATGTTATGGCCAAAACACAGAAGTGATAAAAACCCATTAAAATTTTATGATTAGGGAACTTTTACATTTAATATCAAAACATCCCTAAAATCCAAAAATATTGAAATTAAAAATTAAATTAAAATTTTATGTTGATTAAATAATTAAAATAAATGTAAAATTTAATGAAAATATCATGTCCATTAATTCCCACAATCATAAGTCCTATACTCCATGACAAGAACACATTGAAAATAAATTTCAAATGAACAATTCAAAACATGTCAATAAATTTTCCATTCTTTAGATAAAGGAATATAAATTATCATGACGATTAAATAGATTAAATAAAAAAATTATCTATTATGATAATTTATTCAATTACCATTTCATTCATTCTTCTATGAAAAATTATGCCAATCTCACCTTTTTTCCTCGTAACAAAAGATTCTGATTCTAAAAAATGTTTTCCACAACCAAATAAATAAAAGGGTCACCATAAAATGAAACATTTATTATTATATAACCAATTGAATAAAATAAATTTATCCATCAATAGGACTTCCAAAGTTTTACTGATATTTTTTATGGTTTTTGGATTTCGAATGAAAAATATTTATTGATTAATAATGAGTGTTTTTCTCTTTTTGAAGAAAATTTCATGATTCCAATTTTCACTCAGTTATGGTCCCCTCCTCACTTCCCTTAGAAAGAAATTTAGTTATAAAGATGTTTTAAAATCTACTTTAATGATCAAACCGTCAACATTTTAGTAAAAAAATGAAATTTATCCTATTTTTTCTCTATTTAATTCTCCATATAGGCACAACTTTCTTTCTTTGGAAGATCCAGAATAGAACAACTCCATTTTCCTTTAATGATATAGAAAGGTATAGATTTTGGTAGAATAACATTTTTGTTATCTATAAAATCTTTTCATAATTTTAGTTTTCCCTTAAAGTATCATTACATAGTGTAGAACACTATATTTCACCTCCAACATACTTAAGTTCAACTAGATCATACATTTTCACTTCTAGAGATGGTAGGAAAGGGAAACAGTTCTTGTAATTAGGCGATCCTAATATATTGTTCATGGATAATAAAGGCTCATAAGGATCAAATATAAAAGGAAGTATGAAATAAAAATGGTTCTCATGAAAAGGGGTATTTCATTCATAAAATAATTTCCATAATACATTTTAACATTACTTTTTTAAAGATCATATTTTTTAAAATATAAATGGCATGTTCTGGTTAAAATTAGAATTCATTGGTTCACCCAGGAAGTGTGGTTATTGTGAATAAAAAGAAAAATTTTTCCAAAGAGATCATGGTAATGGGATTTAAATCTTTGTATATCATTCATGGCTTGGAATTTAGAAGTCAATCATCTTTTCCTGAATTTTCACAATTTGAAATTGGAACAAAACACACTTTAGAAATCATTTATATTTAGTTCCTTGATTCAAGTTGAAGAATTTCATTGAAAATAAATCCATTCAAAACTGTTAATACATTTAATCTCCCAAGTCTCAAAAATCATAAAATATGAAAAATAAAACACAAATAATTTAAAATAATTAATATAAATATATAGTTGAAATTAAAACACACAAAATATTCAACTACCAAGGATGACCCTCCCCCAACACATATTTTTATGTTGTCATAATTCTATATATTTTTTATAATAACTAAAATTCATGAATTTATGTTGTCATAATTCATTCAATTATTTTAAATCACTTGCCTGAATTTTCATTTCTTCTTTATTTATTGAATATTTTTTTTAATAACTATATCATTTTTATACCATAATATATATATTTTTTGCAAATTAAATTTTATAAATTCTTCCCAGACAAACTCCTTATATTGTTGATAATCATGACAAGTAATGTAGTATTATTTTTGAAAATTTATTTATTTATAATCTGATTTAGTGTTTAAAAATACTAAAAATTAAAAAAAATAGATAAAAATATGGAAAACTCTCAAGAAATGGTTTCTAATTGATATTGGGGTTTTTCATGTTACCACAATAAATAATTTTCCATTTTAAAATTCAGCACTTTGGTGACCCCGAGGTTGTTTCATGAGAAGGTTTCATGGTAAAACATCAAAATTTAACTTTTTAAATTTATTTTTATTACGGTTAAAACTAAAATTGGGTATATGGGATGAACTAAAAAAGTTAAATTTTATTCAATCCGAATAAAACTAGAAATTAAACATAGAAAGTATAAATTAAAAGAAATACTAACAAAAATATATCAGTGGTTGACAAGTATTGGACTTAATACAGTCCCTGAATCATTTTTTATAAATAAATTTACCAATTATATATCTCAATATGTACATCAATACCTCATGGTATACATATAAATTACAGAAACACCATATTGAGACCTCAAATATGGGTGTCGATCCCCTAATCAAAGTGATCTTATTACCCATAGACCTTAGAGAAACGAAAAGATATCAAACTCACTATGCTCATTAGGGAGACCTCATCCAAAGAAATTTATAACTATACGAATAAAAAAATTACTTAAATAAGTTAATAAAATACAAAATAATTTAATAGAATGTGAATTTAATAAATAAAATCACCAATTTCATTCACTAAAATGGTTTTTATATAAATACAAAAGTTGACAACGTGAAGAAAAAAGTCAACAGGGAAGAGAATCCTCTGGCTTACACCATCCTATCCACATGGGGTTCATCCCATCATAAAAATATTTTATTCAATAGAACTCATAAAATCCATTATATTTTATTCTTCACAAAAGGTTCCTATATCCTCTTGACCATCCTTTGAAATAATATGACAATGAAAATATAAATTAGAGGAGTTGTCGAAATCTATAGTATAGTTTCAAAATTGAGAAACTTTACTCAAATATTTATTTCTTAATTTCCAAATAATGAGTTTGTGTCTTCATAAATATTATTTTTAAGCATCATAAAATTTTAAAAATTAAATTCACACTTTTTTAAACACGGTGGAAAATTTATTGCTGATTGAATAATTTTGTTTTTATCTAAAGTGATCGATCAACTTCGACCAATTTCACAAGCCCAATATCTATCTTAATTACAATATTTATTCATTTTATTTAGTAATGATATATGAACTTGATTTATATATCATTTTTAGCTAGAATCATCCCATTTAGAAAACTTTTGGAAGATTAACATCTAATTTACCAAAGGGGTGTCAATTCTATCTCTAAAATGAATTTCAGATATGAATGGTTTTTGGGCCAACAAATGGTTAATTCATCTCTTGGTTCATTTGGGGAATTTAAATTCCACATGGGGTGATTTCCTAAAAAATACTTCAACAAATGGATAACAATTGAAAAATTTATTCTCTAAACTCACAGGTGATAAAAAGTTGTTAAAATTATGTAATTGGGGACTTTTCACTTTTCGGCCCAAAAAATCCCTAAAATCCAAAAATAATGTAATTTCACAGAAAAGGATTATTTTTTGGGATTAAATCATTGAAATGATTGTAAAATATATTTTCAATATTATATCTATTTCTAATTCATATTATATAGATGAGGGTGCAAGACCAATGCATGATTTTTCAAACTATGTGGTTGACTTAGTTAATCCAAGCGCCCTAGCTTCCTCTTGGATAGAGGGTACCACACAGTTCCCAAATGGTTTAAAAAAATGTCTGGAAGAAACGTGTGCCAAATTAATAGTGTTTGATGTCACTCTATCCCCCCTCATGATTTAATAATTCTTAACCCATTTCTTCTGCATTTTCTCCTCCAATAACCTATAGTATAAATACATTCCTCCCAATCTTCCCAAGGGGGGTTCTACTTTGATATTTGGTAATTTCAAGATCCAATGACTGAGAATCAAATATCCATGTTAGTCTACCACTCAATATTCATATATGTTTTATAGGAACCATTGTTGAATGTTTTTTATTCTAATAAATCGCTAATCCCTTTTTTTCCCAAACAATTATTATATTGGGTATTGGGGTTCTTTAGGCTTGATCAAGGTTTGTTTTTAATAAAGAAGATGTCTTCAAAATTGAGTTAGATGGTATTCAAGTTATATCCCATAGTATTTATGTTTATTTAAGTGTATGAGGATTTTTATTTTGATCCATTATATAATCGTTTTATTTCCATAGTAGAAAATAAAAAATTGGATGTCTAAATAGTGTGTGGTACATTTCATAGACCTCGTTGGATTTGATGATGAATATAAAACTGGCCCTTAGTCCACCCATGGGATGTGCCACTCCCATGAACATAAAAATATTGTTTTTAAATGTTGAATTTAAGGGTTTATAAAAATAATAGAACTAGAAGTATAGTTAAATGTTAATATAGAACACTGGGTTGTTTGTCTAAACATGAATAAGTAAAATGAGTTATGGCTTATAAATGGGTAATTTTCAATGGATTAAAAATGGGTGAAATATTTTTCTGATGTTCTAAAACATGGAAATGGGTTTTCTATAGGAATTGAAAACATATTAAATGTGATGGACTGTAGAATTGTTAAAAATGGAAATGTGTACCCATTTTGTTATTGATTGATAAAATATGAACTGATGTTGACTTCCAAAAATATGACTAATTGTTAGATGGAATGTTGGAATGATGATTCTCTCTATGGTTGGGATATACTATTTATTCAAGAACTATTATTTATTATAGTTTTAGAGGATGGACTGAGGACCCTAACTCCAACGGTGTAGACATGGGATTCCATGTCATAGTAAATAATGGTTGTGTAATGTGTCCAAAATCCTAGTTGGATACTAGGATTGATGTATCATTTTTGCAGACCTATGACCCCTATGACATATTGTTTAAAAAACTTGAATGTGATGAAGATGGATTGATGGTTACATGTATCATTTAGAACTAAGAACAATTGTGGTTAAATTTAATATCCTTAAATAATTATATATATATTCTATTTGAAAATTTTCTATTTTCTACGATACTTATAGATATATTGTTACTATAATGGATATTGTTGTAGACATCATTGAGGGTGTCCTACTAAGTTATACTCACACTCTACTCAAGTAACCATTGGATACCCTATAAGACTACACGGTTTCATTTTCGGATAGGGTACCATGACCTATGTTAGATGGATCATATAGGAGTTTGGACATAGCATTGATGAAGGTACCACACATTAAGTTAGGAACCATTTGGTGATTGTCTTAAGTTTATAATTTCAGTATTCTATTATCACTTTACACTATCATGATTGTACATATTTTATTCTTTCCTTAGTCAGTAAATCTTTAGTTGGGAATGTTATATACGATTTTTTTAATATTTATTATTGTTGCATGTTAATTTTTATCTTATTTTACACTATTTTTTTACTCTATAAGTTAGTGTTTAGTCTCCCCACAAGTTACATTAGACCATCAATTCTATCCATCAAGCTCCAGTATATGAGGAGTCGTGATTGAGGTCATGTGGCACATCGGCTTGGGGCACCAGTTCAGTGGAACCTAGGATAGGTCATTAAAATGTGACATCATATAATTTTCTTTTCTATTTCATTAATATTTGGTAATGTTATAATTGAGACTAGAATGTTTAATTCCTAAAAAATATTTCATTCATTTGAGTATTTAAACATTGTGTGGGGGAAACCCATTTTCATAGAGTTGTATTTATGTTCTCGATGCTATTTATTATAATGAGATGATATTTTACCTTGGGTGTCTCACTTATTGTGTGGTAGTTTCATTTTTTTAAAATTTATTAATCATCCCACATGGCATGAGATATTTATTTTCATGCATTATTCTTGACACTTAGGGAATTTTGTAGAATTCATCATATTAGCCACTCATAGAAAAGTTGGTTATGGTGGGTTGTGGGAAATGAAAATTATTTTCTCGTTTCCTTATAGTTTTAAGAAAATAGTAATTAGAAAATAATTTTAAAAACAATATTTATATTGAAAATTAATAAATTTATATTATTAAAATGGTTTATGATAAAAATTTTCTTATTTTATAAATTGTTTACATATGTTATATTGAGTGGTCATAATGGTGTCTAATGAAAATTTAAAATTTTGGTGTTTGGATCAGCCTGTATTATCCATGGATCATAATAGGGATAGTAAAGGTAATGAGAGAGAATTGATTATAAAATTGGGATAGTTTATGAAGAGTGGGTTGCTTATAAAAGTAGTGACCCATTATTTATGTAAATTATAGAAACTATAGGTTATGTGTTTTGAGATGTCTGTTTAGTATTATAAAAATATACCATCATAATGACAGGTACCAGTTATGAGAGAAGAGGAAATCACCCCGAATTCTCTCCCAGTAGTGGGACAATAAACCTCAGTAGATGTAGGAAATAAGGACGGTGAACAGTTCTGTGAGTACATTTCTCATTTCAAGAAAATTATGGAGAGTGACACAAGGTAATAAATGATGAGTATGGTTGATCTAATGAGATATTTTCAGCGGCATCACTGTCCAGTATTTTCTGGAGAGGAGGTACATGAGTCAGCCATGTTCAGGACTGAGTTTATCTAAACCATTATAGATCACTTAGAAAATCCTATAGAGAAGATGTCCAAATTGGTATCTTATATTTTTAAATGACCATCAAAGTGATGGTGGGATATTCAAGCACATGATGAGAAGTTTGAAGGAATGTCTTCAAAGAAGTTTTAAAAATTGTTTATGTAGTGATTTGACACTGTGAACTTGAGGAAAAAAAATATAAAGAGTTTATGCATTGAATAAAAGGATGTATTTTGGTGATGGATTACGTTGGATTCTTCATGGACTTGCTGTGTCTTGATATAACGTTAATAGGATATGAGGTACTCATAAAATTACGTTTTCATGATGGAATTATTTTTGAGACCATGTTCCAAGTAAACATATTTCATTAGAAGAGTTTTTCTGAGGTAGTGGACCAAGCTATTATTTTTGAGCGGAACCTACAAGAGGATTCTACAAGTAGGAAGATAGTTTCAGTTGTGAAATATATTTTTACATCTTATGATAGTAAGAAGTTTCATTATGAAAATTTTCACTCAGGTTATGACATAATAAGTACTGAGGGAAATGATACGTGTTATAGGGTAGTGATTGAGTACTTTGTTATTCATGTGGAATACTGGGCCACTTGTATTGTTGGTTTCCACAACCACCAGTGAAATTCTAAGATTATGGGAGGATGGTTCACATACAGAGGTTATCTAGGAAAAATGAAAAATTGATAGTGATGGGGAACCTTGGATGATTCAGAGCATCAGCAGGGGGTATATTACTCTTTATTAATCATGTAGTTTTATTTACACTGACCGTACTAGCCTGGTGGTAATCATGGTACATCAAGATTATATTATTGTTATCAGTAGGGTAGCATAGTGCATTTTATCTAAAGGATCCATTGAGAGGGGATAAAATAGCTATTTGTTATTCATCTTTAATCGGTTGGTAGGGAGGCGAGACTATCAATTGTGTAATGTATGATTCTATTAGCTTCCATGCTTTCAAGTTCTTTCTTTGATACATAGGTCGCAATTGTTTTATATATATTAGTTTTTAAAATGTTTGGTGTCTAATAGTGGAGTATATTTTTGGGGTAATATTGGTTGAAATACTATTAGGAGTGTGGTCAGAGGGTATCCAAAGTTATAAGGAGTGTTCCCCCATTTTTGGTGGGTACCATTTCTTTTGGAATTTATACATTCTTAAGATGATAGGTTTTATCCTAATATCAGGGATAGACTATTTGGTTACATAATCAGATTAAATTTACTATTAACATAGGATATTAAGCTCTATGTATCCTAAAGTTGACACATATGTCTATCACGGAGAATCGAATATCTTGGTAGGACATGCAGGGATAGTTCTTTCACAACCGTTTGAGCTCACATAAAATGCTATGAGTGTTTATCTTGATTTTGAGGGGTGGAGCAAGATTAATTTCCTCTAGTAGTGGATCTGTACCAAGATAGTTTTCTTGAATATTTATTAGGGTTTCCACCTAAGAGGGATAAAGAGTTCATGATTGATCTTATTCTTGGTACTAACACATATTATATTCCACCTTATTGAATGTAACCAACAGATATTCAATAACATATGTATCTATTGGAGGAGTTATTTGATAAATGTTTTATATAAAAAATAACATATCATGGGGGTTATCTAGTATTTTTTACATAGAATAATGAGATATTGTTGAGGTATTGTGTATATTATTATAAGATAAACCAGATCGAAACAAAGAACCGATATCCACTAATGAATATCAATTATTCTCTTGGCCGACTAGAAGATTCTAATGTGTTACTAAGATTTATCTAAGATTGGGGTATCATCAGTTAAGAGTGATACCTTCTGATATACCACATATTACTTTTAAAAGCAGTATTGTGTTGTATCAGTTAGTTGTAATTTCGTTCAGGTTAACAGACACACCTTCTATTTTTTTGTATTTGATGAAGCCAATCATTCACCGATACCTGTATTAGTTTTTTTCCAGTGGATTCAATCTTGGTGTACTTCCAGAATCACGATGAATATGACCAATATCTTGACATCATATCGAGTATATTGTGAGTGTATCTACTATACACCATGATATTTAAGTTGCATTTTTGGATCAACATGGTACATTTACTGTGTCATATCATCTTAGAGGAACGTGTGTCAAATGACATAGATAAGGCTTAGAAAGTGGTTTCTTGGGAGGAGCACAATATTTATTTGATATCCAAATATTTTTAGTTTATTTGAGTTATTACTAGAGGCTCATTAATGAATTTTCCCAATTATTAGTCACAATCTCATGACTATCCAATAAGGGTGTAAATTTTGAGTGGTTTGAGGCATGTAAGGATAATTTCCATGAACTAAGTAGGAAATTAAATATAGAACTGATTTTAATTTTACCAAGACTAGAAGAAGGATATTATTTATATTTTGATTATTTTGGGGTCAGACTTGGGGAAGTTTTGATACAAGGAGATTGATTCTTATAATATTGGTCATGTAAATTGAGGCCACATGAACAAAACTATCCTAACCATGATCTTGAGCTTGACATAGTGTCTTATTCGTTGAAATACTGGAGGAATTATCTTTTGTATGATATATTTATCATTTATATTGATCATAAAAGCCTCAGATAAATATTTTCTAAATGTAATTTAAATATTTGGTAGTAAATATGGTTTTATTTTAAGAAATATTTATATATTGAGATATATTATATGTTGGTGAAGGTAAATAGTGGTGTAGATGCATTGTTTCGAATGATAATGACTCAAAAATTTCACGAGTCTATCTCTGAGCTAAATATTATGGCATTGATCACTAATATGCATGTAGGTGTTTAGGATGAGTATGAGATTATAAAACTCAGGTACTTTTCTGTTGAGCCCTAACATTTGAACCACATGAAAATGGTACAATATAATGATTCGGAATTTCTGTCATTAAGAGACAATTTCGATTGTGGGGAGACACCTTTTTATTGGAATATTGATGATAATTAGATTATCCAAGTTCATGGGCTTATTATTGTGCATATTTTTATATGAGAAGAGATGATTCATGTATTTCATGTCTCGAATTCAGTGGTCATCCTTGGTTTTGAAAAGATGTACCATTACCTTTGTAGACATTATTGGTATCCAAGAATGAAAAAGGATACTCTATATTTCATGAAGAAATCATACACCTATCATTAGGTGGAGGCCATGAATTAGTGATCAATATGTCTTTTAATTCCATTTCCAATTTTATAATGGAAGTGGGATGGTGTTACAATTTATTTTTTGTTGGACTTTTGTAGACACCTTGAAAGAGTTATGTAATTTTGTTGAATGTAGATCGATTGAAAATGGTTACACATTTCATACCGATTTAGGAAATATTCAGTTTTGATCAGTTGGCTTACTTATATGTCCAAGAGGTAGTATGATTTCCTAAGTCACATCATAGTTTTATTTTAGATCATGATTCACATTTTACTTTATTCCACTAGAAGGTTTTAAGAATAATAGGGGTACTCTATTGTTTTTGAATAAAACATTCTAATAATAGATGTATGGGTAATCATAACATATTATCCTAGTGCTAGAGGATACGTTTATAGAATGGATCCTAGACTTTGGTGGGACATGGGAGAAAAAATACCAATTTTTAAATATTCCTATAACAACATTTATTAAGTGACTATTTAGAAGGAACCATATAAGGTGTTCATTGTTATTCTTTGTAGATCACGATTTTACAAGACGTGAGTATAATAATTATATTTGTTTGTACCAAGGATTGTTTAAGTGTTATCAAAACTTGTTCCGTAGATTTGGAAGCTTATGAATATATCCTAGAGTAGATATAAGTCATACATTGATCACCATCATTGGCCTCTTCATATTATATTGGATGATTGTGTGTTACCTTCAGCATAACCATGGTTGGGTCACTATCAAATTCAGAAATAGGGATGGTTGGAACCCAGGTATATGGATTAATTTTGAAATTATGGATCGGATCAAACTAGTGTTATTCCATTTTGATATTCAACAATTGTATAGTGTTATACATGATATCTTTATTATGTTAGATATCTGGAACCATCCTCTGACCTATCATAGGTTATCAGTGTCAATGATTTATATATTTATGTCAATGCATCCATTGAAGATCATCCAGTTTATATTATGGATGATATTGAGATGTATCTTCGAGATAAGACCATTTATTTAGTCTAAGTGTTGTGGAAGAATGGATGATTTTAAGAGTAAATTTGAGAGAGGTAGGTGGATATGTGGTCTTGGTGGCCTTACCGTTTTACCATAAAGGATTGGTGAATTTTGGGAGTATATCTCGATGACGAGAAATTATAAGGTGGTGAGGTTGTAAGATCTAGACCTTCATACAAGTAATGTTTCATTTAAATTTTAAATTATGTATTTTTTTGAATAGTGAATTTTTTTCCAAGAATTTGCAGGGTTTGATGGGGGTCCCAAGGAATTGGGACATTAAAGAGTGGAAAACATGGCCATCCAGTGTTGGGTGTACGATTGGTTCTTAATTAGGGTTAACCATGCATCATGGCTCAGGAGGCCTTGCAGCTAGGCCCCCTTAGAAAAAAGAATATGTAATACAACTAAATGTTTTTTCAAACTATAGGGGAGGCTTATCCAAACAATTCTTCTTATCCCCCACTTAGATATAGTGTTCTATGATGTTATCCCACAGTTTATCCAATTGTGAGTCCAAGCCGTGTGCCTCATTAAAAGTGTGGGATTTAAAAATGTTCACCCTTATTCTTTAAGAATTGTTACTAAAATTCTTTATAATGTCCTCCAATATAGTAATAATGTGTGAAACCTTTCATACCATAGTTTTTAAGGATAATTATCCTTAATTATTTATTTGTTTAAATAACCTTTGGTTGTGAATCAATGCTCCAAGTGACACTATCACTCATATTTATTTATTTTTTAATTTTTTTGAAGAATTATGGTTGAATATTTTAACTTATTCTAAAGCTCCAATACATTTTTTCCCAAAGAATTATTTTATTCAGAATTGGGGTTTGTTTTGTCTTGAATCAAGGGTCATGTTTAAGGGATTTTTTTCTACAATCTTGTTGTAGGTGGTACATATGTTATATAAAATACCCTTGATGTTTATTCATGTGTATATTGTATTTATTTTGTGTCATTTTATAATGGGTTTCATTCCTTGATTGTAAATGATAAATCTGTGTCTAAATGGTATGTTTTATTCTTAACAATCCTTGTTTGATCTGTAGATAAATAGTGTACTGGGCCTAAGGCTACCTATGGGGTGCGCCACTCCCATGAATAAGGAAATTGAGTGGTAAAATGTTAAATTGAAGGGTTTATGAAATTAAATGAATTGAAACTGTGTTTATAATGTTATCATAGAACCATGGAGTCTTTGGATTAACATGAATAATTTAAATTATTTATGTCTTGTATATGGGTAAAAGTGATAGATGTCTTGAAAAGGAATGAAAATTGGTTGTAATGTGATTAAAAGTGGAAATGGGTTTCTCGTGGGAATTGATAACATCTTGAATATGATGAACCATAGAAAAGTGAAAAATGAAAAGGTTTAACCCTATTTTTATTTTCTGATAAAAACATCCTTGATTTTGAATTTTGAAAATATGAATAATGGTTATTTGGAATGTTGGACTAATGATCCTCTCTCGTGGGATGGATAGAAAAATGCTTCATGCACATTGATGAATTGTATTTTCATTTGATGGATTATTTCTCCTTGCTCTATGATTATGGATATGTGATTTTATATCATAGTTGCGTATGGTCAGACAAGGTATACTAAATATTGGTTTGATATTTGGAATATGGATCCTTGTATACTAACTGGTGAACCATGTGAAATATAGTTCAGATGACCATTATGGGTTGAAGTAGGTTTGATGGGTATTAGTATAATTTGTAACTAAGATCAAATTTGGTTAATATAAATATTGTTAAATAATTAAAATTAGTTTATCTACTATTTTTCTTTTGTTTAATATACATATGAACACACTAGTTTTATATTGTATATTACTATATACACTATTTTCGGTTGCTTAATGAGTTGTACTCACACCATTCTCAGGCCATAAATGGGTACCTAAGAAGACTTCCTGATCATATGTCAGGATGAGGAAAAAGGCCCTATGTTGGATGACTAATTTGGGAGTCAGGATAGAGCTTGGATAAGAATATTAGATATGATGTTGTGTCCTATTTGGAGAATGTATTTAGAGTCTTATTTTGGTTTTATTTCGAAACTTTATACTATCATAACATTAAATGTTTACTTTTTTGGTTATATGGTAATTTCTCAATGGTTAATGTCTTATATGATGTTTTTGTATTTATTATAATTGTATTTCAATTTATATGTTGATTTTCTCTATTTTTTTATTCGGGTAAAGATGGTATAGTCTCCCCACATGTTCCATTAGAACCTCGCTTCTAGTAGGAAACATCTAGAATATAGTAAGGAAATATTAAGTTCATGTTGTGCCTCATCTTGAGGAATGTGTTTAGTGGAATGTAGGATATGTAATTAAAATGACCATGTTATGATGGGTGAGATCAGATAGCATCAGGTGAGTATGATATAGCTTATACAATCAGTGTGAACAGTTATTTTTCCAATGCATTTTTTAATGGTATAGTCTCATGCGACATCATTTATAATATTATAGATAAAAAATAATCCATTATTAGACTTTTTACATCATGCGATATTTTCTAGCCTGTTTTCCTTGACTCATGTTTATGTCATGTTATATGTTTCTTCCACATTTTCTATGATTTAGTGTTCTTATAATACTATGATCTTTATGTTATGATTCCATGTGAGTACTCATGTTGTAAAGAACCAAAATCTAGTATCCTAGATATTATAGTTTCTTTATAACAATTAGATCAAGATACAAGAAATGGCATAGAAATGGACAGAATAGATTACCAGTCTTGGTAAACTGGATACATACATAAATTTTACATTACATTTATAAATATAACACAACAAATTATTGTCATTAAGAAATATAGTTTTACTTCTAGAATATCTCTGCATATCAATCACAATAAATTTCTTATCATCTTGTGGAAAAGAAACATAACAAAGGGATGAGATTAGATGCCTAGTTATGGTATGCATATAACAGAAACTAAATATGTAATTAATAATATGCAAAGAATACATGATAATCAAATAATTCCATATAAATATTCTCATGAGATTTAAAATTTTTGATGGATATCATAACCAATAAAATAATTACGTGGATATCAATAACTAATCTCATATTGAGATAATGCATAATGTTGGACATCCGAAACATATTATTGAGACCTTGTGCGAAGACATACGAATAAATGGGTAGGGTATCAACCAAAAACTCAATCTAGTTTGTCTCTTGGGATATATCGATGCATAAAATGGATATATAAGGGCCCTACCATCATTTACTACATCCAATTCATTCAATATATGAATAATCATTACGTCATAATCAACATTTCTTAAAAACAATAATTATACATATTTGAAGAACTAATTATATAAAATACTAATACTTCCCCCCAGTAAAAATGATCTTAACCCATCTAAATAAATATGATTAATAGCATCATTAGAGTAAATTATCAACAAAATATTCAACAAATTTGTTTTGCATAGATGAAACTTCATTAAATAGAAAGGTGTAATATTTCTTGAAGAAATTAACATTTTTACTTTGGAAATAATTTTTTAAAATATAAACAATTCAGACATATTAAAATAAAATTTCATTTAAAAATAACCTTCAAAATTTTTAAAGGAATATTCAAATAAGTCATTAGAAATTATGGAGTAAAATCTTGTTCATTCCTTATAAATTAAAAAAATATTCCTTTCACACTTTAGTAAAATGGGTGAAAAGTAACTTATTCAAAAAATGATAAGAATAACCAATTTTTTAGAAAGTAAAAAATGGGTAAAAAATTAATTAATAAATAATATTATTTTAATTTAAATATAATTTAAAATATTTTAATGCAAATATGGATATGTAATTAAATTATTACCCTAGTATGGACTTAATCATAAATAATCGTGAATAGGGATGAAAATGTAAAATAAAAACATACCTTAGTTATTATTATTCCTTGTACATGTTAAAAACTCAAGAATAACAAATATAGATTTATTATAAACCTATTAAATAACCATAATAACATATATATTTTAATTACAATATTCTATCACATATTTATAAATAATTCCTTTTCAAAATCACTATTTTTGGTTGTAAGTACATCATTTTTCTTGTATGATTTGGTTCGGTAGTTTCCTTACATTTACATTTATCCAAGTTACATAATCTATAGATTGGTAATAATGATATAAATATCTTATATATTTATTATATATGTATTTATATTAATCCATAAAAGTTAGAGATAGAAAATTAATTACACTGTTCATGGAGATGGAAGGTCGTACATACACATGAACATTTTTTTTACTTTTCGATGGATGGATATAAAGGAGTGAATATAATAATTCACCATTGTAAAAAAATTAATATATAATATAAATATTTTATATTCCTAAAATCTATTATTATTACCATTCAATTGAAATAAAAATTATAATGAATCACATGGCTTCATGGATGTATTAGTTCACAATATGCATGAGTGACATTATCATTTTCAAACGGTTAGGTTGTTAAGAAGATAGATATTGTATTATCATTAAAAATGTATTATTAGGTTATAAATATTATATATAAAAATTAAAGAAATTATAATTCCTATAAATAAAATATGATAATTGAAAATCAATTGTATCACTACGTGGAGATGATATGTTTTATATATGCATGAGTGATACATTCACTTTCTAGTTGATGGGGAAAATCATTGATAATTGTGGTTTAATATTCAATAGAGAGTTTAAATATATTTAAGATAATTATTTTACCCTTTTATGATCAATACAATAGATTTATAGGTGGTATAGGAAGAAATAAATTAGAAGAGTTTGGGTAAGACAATTACCTCTTCTTCCGGAGACGTCCTTTAGATCCTTTCATAAGGAATCTAGGTTTGGTCTTTTGGGATGAAAAAAACATAAAAAAATGGATAATAATGGTTATAAGTGTATGTTTTTAAGATTGGTTGATCTAGGATTCTCAAATTGTTTCCAATAAGTGAAGGAATGAGTGCTCTTTTATAATTGATGTTGGGGGAATTTTTGGAATTTCAAAAACCATAAATTATAATAAAAATATTCTAGATACAAATACTTACAAGTAGTGATGAATTCAAATAAAAATTGAATATGGTTGATATAAAATAATAAAATTATATTTATATATGTTTATATATGATTTTAAACATTATCTTTTTTATTAACCCATTGGTTATTTATTTTTTACATTAACCATGGTAACCACTATTTTAATCACAAATAGTCAATAATGTCACTATAAAAGAAAAAGTGACTCATAAATGGACCATTAATTATGGGTTAAATCATGTTCCATTCATTTTTTCAAAGAGAATATTATTATTCATTTTATATAATTTAATGAAATGTTATTTTGATAAAATTTTATTAATGTCAATTTTGATGGAATTCATTTAATTTGTAATTAAATATATCATGTAAGAGAGGAATTACAATTTAATAATTTAATATCTCTTTAATATGTCATATAATTCTATATAATTCTTGGGATATCTCAAATCTTTCAAATTATGTAACTTCTAAAATGTTTAAAATAATATTTTTTTTATTATGTTAATTAATTATATATTGCATTAGTATTTCCCAAGAATTTGAGTTAATTATATAACTTATAATGTTAATCAATAAATTTATATCATGAAAATAATTTCAATAATATCAAAATTTATATTTAGTTTCATTAATATATTTCGATTGTACCTATGTGGACACATAATAGATATTTAAAACTTAGATAGTGATGTTTTGTAACTTTCTTTTCCTTAATTATTATAGCGGTCATTTTCAAGGACATGTGACCTAGATTACCCGATCCACCCTTTGTAGAGCTGATGAATTTTACCATAATTAGTATTCATAATGATTAAAATAAAAGGGGTCTATTTACCATATTTGGACCTACTAATACCAAATAGGAAATCCATTTATTCCAATTAAATATCTGTAAGTGGTAGAAAATAATTACATGTAAGTGTGTAAAACACAATGAAACGCACTCTTTAGAAAAATACATTTTTTTCTTAAAAATTCCTTTTGTATGAATATTGTTTTTATACAAAATTCATTTATAAAATTGACTCCAATGAATCTAATTTTATTAATCATAATATAATAAACATATTTTAAATTTAAATAATTTTAAAATAAATTTTATCATTGAAAATGGTTCAAACAAAAATGCAGTTTTAATAAAATCTATATTTTCACTATTCACTAGAAAATAAATCCTTTCAAAAAAATATAACAATTTAACCTAAATAAATTTTTATATTTTCATTTCCAAAATGATATTATTTTTATCAAATTAAATTTTTAAATGTTTCAGAAACTAATTATAAAAATCTACAAAAAAGTTATTAAATATCATTTTTAAAGAAAATATATTTTTAAATTATAATATTGAGTACTTATTTTCTTAGAACTAATCAATTCATTTTTTTAGATGGTTATTTATATATATTTCATAATTTAGTTGACATTATTCATACTCAATAATTAAATTTTTATGTTATAATTTTTATATTTAAATAATAATATCAAGTTGTTTGTTTAAGCATGGTGTTTCATGATGAATAATCAATCAAACATAAAGTTCTTTTAAAATATAGGGGATTTGTATTCCCTCCACTTCAATAAATTTAATCCTCACAATTTTTTCCTAGGATTAGTAAATTAAGGTTTTGTCATTTGAAAATTCATTTATGAGAAAGATACATTATAGACCCATTAATAAAACATCTTCTTAAAAAGTGGGAAAGGGAAGTGTGAAGGTCACCACAAAATGGGATTCTAGATTGGATAACTTTAGTGGGAAGTGAAAATATGGACCTGGAAGAGAAAACTAATGCCCAAGGACTGATAGATAGTGATAAATAGCATGTTCATGGGAAATTTAAACATCACAAAATCATAAATATGTTATGGGTTAAAATAACATTTATATCTCATTAAGAAACATAAATAAATAAATAAAATTTCCATGTTATTTTTCCTATAGTTTAGGAATTCTTTAACTATCCTGATAAAAAATCTAAAAAATAAACATACATGATTTATTTATATAATATAAGAATAATATCATCCTTTGGTTATACTATGATAAATTTTCACTTCATCTCTTATTCCTGGAAAATGAATTAAAGAATATATTCTTATTCCTAATGTACTTATAATGAATCATTTGTTCCATAATTAATTCCTTAATCCTATAAAAATTTACCAAAACCAAATTGGTTTTCATAGTTTATCCAAAATAATAAATCATAATTTAACCTCAAATAATAATATACAAAGTTTAACTTAATCCATTCCATTAGTATATAACATTAAGGATCCTCTAAATCATGTTTGACCAAATTCAAAAACAAAAAATTGGAATAAGGTCACTAAATTTAAAAAAAATGATTTAACATTAATTCATCATAAAATGAATCTTAATGTCACTTGTTACTAAAATTATCACATGATAATAACTTGAATAACTATAAAACCTCAATGAAAACATATATTCTTCGAAGTATTAACTCAATCCTTATTCTTGAAATAAATTCTAAAATTATTGAAAGTCTAAAAATGTTGAAAATTTTATCCTAAATTACTTTGTCATCAAATAATTAACCATTTTCAATGTCACAAATATTATCTCATTTACTTATTAAATTATAATTAACTCAATATTAGAATCATATTAAGTGTTATATTTCCCTTATTCATGTATTCTCTAAAAATATCACATTACCATTAATTACATTTCTTGGTTATTTGTACCATTAAACATATTCCTTCAAATTCCTATGAAAAACTTATGTAGTACAATATTCACATGTTACATAATTCTTATAACCTTAATATCATGGATAAAATAATTCTAAAACCAAATTTGACAATCAAAATACACAATAATTTTAATCATTCCAATTAATTTGTAGTTACATCATAAGATATAAATTGATTCCTTTGAATATTTTGGTACACACTCCTTTGATTATGGGGGAATTCATTTTCATAGAGACCAATCTAATTACAATTAAATAATTGTAAATTTCTAGCTTCTTTCAATCCCTTGAAATCATGATTTGGGTGGACTTTTTATCTATACATTAATAATACTATTATTCCTCTCAAGAATGTACTATGGTGTTTCCTTCCACAATATTCACATGTGGGAAAACCCCTCTTTACCTTATTCCCCTTATCTATTTTTTGATATATAACCATTTTATTATCGTTTTTACTTTGAGGATATAAGACTTGTAAATTCAATAACTTTATCAACAGAACATGATATTATATCCTCATATGAAGAGAATATTTGGCAGACTAGTTCATTTTGAAGGATTAACTTTAATCCAATAAATAAATGATCAATTTTACTCATTAGATTATGTACGTAGCCTGAAGCATGTCTTTCTAACCCTGAAAAGTTGGATTCATACATAGAAACATTTTCCTATTCCTTTTGTCTCTGACTCGATAATTTTCTTTTCGTATCTATTCATTGCTCGTGAGGAAAATATTTTCTAATAAAATATCCTTAAAAAATTTCCATTCCATGATCGGTATTTTTACATCATCATTAGTGATTTGAATAAATTATGACTGTCAACATGTATCCAATGATATTCAATAAAATTATATGAACAACATCTCCCTTTAATTACATCCCGAAGAAACAAATATCTCTTGTAATGATCTTATCTATTACTCTGATACAAATGGATTTGTACACTAATTAAAAAATGGATGTTTTTTATGCATGAAGTGATCTAGAATTTTTACATCATTTTTTTATTTTAAGGATACTCCATATGAGAAAATTTATTACTAATAACCTGAGACATTTTTTCCAATATATTTATTATTTATTAATATTTATCTTTAGATCCAGCTCCAGCTTCATTATTTTTCTTTGGAGAGAATTCCCTATATGGATCATGTGAATTTATATGGTTTCCATTTATTTCACTAGGAAGCATTTATAAATAATGTAATACACTATATTAGATTATAATATTATGAATATTAATTTATAATTTGAAAACTAGTAAAACAATCAACATAAATTGAAAACTATTCTCATAATCATAATCATGATTTCTTTTGAAATATTTTTAAGGTTTGATGTAGGGTTAAGTTTCTTAATTTATAGGTTCCTAAATATGTTTTCCAAGGATTATACTATACTTTTTCTAATAAAAACTATAAGAACCTAACTATATTAGCCTAGAGGTGGTGTTGACTTTATTACACTGGTTTATGATTTAAGGAATCACAACACAAAGTAATAAATAGTTTAATAGACTTTGTAAAATGGATACATACGTGAATTTGATATTACATTTGAAAGCATAAAAAACATAGTATTTTATTTAGTAACACCATTATTACCTCTATAATATTCCTTAATATTAATTATAATACATTTTTTTGGAATCATGGGGAAAATAAATATATTAAATGGGTGTTCTCAGATGATCAGTAAGGATATCCATACAATAGAAACTAAATAAGGAATGAATAATATGGAGTGATTATTTGATGATTAAATAATTCTATATAAATATTATCATGTGTTTGAAACCTATCCATTGATATCATAACTAATAAAATAATCACATAGACATCAGAAACTAATTCCATATTAAGTAAATTCATAATGATTGATATCTCAATGGTATTATTGAGGCCTTATACCATGGTGTTTGAATAAACTAGTAAATACTTGGCAAAAAACCCAATCAAATTTGTATCACGATACATAAAAATGAATCTATGTGATATAGTGGGATCCTGAAACCACTTACTAATTCCAATTAATTCCTCATATGAATAAACAATACAATATAATCAACATGCCTTAAAAAATAAATAGCTACCTGTATTGAAAGAACCAATCATAGGGAATATCAACAGTTTACCCATTAAAAATTATCATAAAAAATTTACAAAGATATTATTAATCATATCATTAGATTATATCTTCTACATAATATTCAAAAATTACTTTAACATAGATAAATATACTTTAAAGAGATTATTGGAATATTTTTTGAGGAAAATACCCTTTTACATTGGAAAACCTTTTTATGAAATCTAAAAATTTCACACATGTTAATGAAATCATTTTATTTTAAAAAAATATTTTTAAAGATTCAATTAAGCTTTAAATAAATTAATATACATGATGGTAGTAAATTTATTTCATTCTTTCTAAGTTAAAAAATTTCTTTCACACAGTTTTATAAGGGTAAGAAGTACCTTGTTTAGAAATAGACAAAAAGAAACAATTTCTTAAAAATTAAAATATGATTAAAAATTTCATTAAAAATTACTTTTATTATAATATAAATATTAATTGAAACATGATAATGAAAATATTGATATGTAATAAAAATATTCCCCCAACCAGGACTTAAACGTAAAAAATTCCAAATTATGGTGACATTGTGAAACAACCCCTTACCATTGGTCCAATTTTCCATTGTTTGGATTAGAAACTCTTTTATAATAAATATATATTTATTACATATATATTACATAAAGATAATATCATGAATTATTTAATTGTAATATTTTTCACCCGTTTATTATCAATTCATTATTATAATCACTGTTCGGGTGGTAACTACTTCATTTTTCATATATGATTTCATTTCGTAGTATTAGTAATTGTACTTTTATCATAGTTATATCCTATCTATAAAGAAAAATATTATATTAATATCATATATATTCATTATATATTTATTTATATTAATCCATTAAACTTATATATAAAAATGAATTGCATCGTTCATTGAGATGGTTGGCCGTATATACACAAGAATATTGTTTTAATTTTTTTTAAGAATAGAACAATGAAAGGTAAATAATACATAAACCTTAGAAACATTATTATATCATATAAATCGATTATATTTATAAACATTATTCTTATTATAATCCATGTAATATATAAATTAAAAAAGAATTATATCACTCCATGGAGGTGGTAGTCCACATGTACGCTTGAGCGATGTTATTGTTTCCCAATGAACTGGAAGGTAAGATGATAGATATGATATGATATTTTAATATTTTAATTATTTTGTAAATATTATACATGAACATCAAAACTATAATAATTCACATCCATAAAATATGGTAATGAAAAATGAATTGTATCTCTATGTGGAGACGATATTCCATATGTACACACGAACAAAAATTTCACTTCTCATTTGATGGGAATGATGGTGAATAATTGTGGTTACATGATCATGATAACAGTTTATTATATTTAGGGTAAATATTTTACCATTTTATTATAATTTTAAAAAACTTATAAGAGTTATACGAAGAAATAAATATAATGAGTCTATGTAGGATAATTGCCTCCTCTTCAGGAGTCCTCCTTTTGACTATTTATTAAGGAAAATAGTGTTGGTCTTTTCAGATGACCAGAAAATCTAGAACATGGATAATGATGTTTCAAATATTAATTTTTAGTTATTATTATATCATGGTTTCTCAAGGTGGTGTAAATAAGTGAAGGAATGGTTGTCTTTTATAATTGAGGTGAGGGTCACTTTTGAAATTTCATAAAAAAATTAAAATATAAAATTACTATTCTAGATCAATATTATTTCAAATGATAATTAATTATAAATTTTTTTAAGGGTTTAAATAAAATTATCCCACGAAATTTTTACCATTTTTAATATCATTTTAACCCTTATCTTTTAGATTTACCGCTTGGTTTATTATTTTTGGCCTTAACCGCGGTAACAAATATGTTAATCACAATGGACAATAATGTTACCATAAATATGAGAGTGAATCATAAATGGAGGATTTATTATTTTTTAAATAACATTTCATTCACATGGCGATTTATAATATTTTTATGAATTTTATATAATTGAATAAATTATTATTCTGAAAAAATATTATTAATGTAAATTTTGAAACATTTATTTTAATTTGACATTAAATATATCAAGAAAAATGAGGAATTATAATATAATAATTTTCTATGTATTTATGTTGTCATGCTTATCTAGGAAATTCGTGGGACACATTAAATCACTCAAATTATATCTCTATTAATATTTCTAAAATCATTTATTTTATTTTTCTGTTAATTAAATAAATATTGAATTAGCATTGCACAAGTATTTAAGATTATTATATAAATTTTTAAAAAATATAAATAAATAAAATAATTTCATTAATATCAAAATTGACATTTATTTTTAGTAATATCTTGATTTTTCCCTATATGGACACATAATAGGTATTTGTAACTAAGGGAGGGGCATTTTATAAGTTACTTTGCTTTAAAAAATTTAATGTCCATTTTTATAGAAAAATATCTTTTAAATAAGTAAGGTTCAAGCCTAATATTTTTTTGTGTTGAATTAAATTCATCCAATAAAACAAAAAATAAAATATTATGGTCTTATCACTTAGTTTTAACCAAGATTGTCTAATTTACTCTTTACCGAGATGATAAATTTTAGCATAATATCTATTCATGATTCCAATAAAAAAAGGATATATTTACCAAATTTTAAAATTTTAATTGAAAATCTGGAATACATTTAAACAAATTCATTAACTATAAGTTTAAAATTATAATTTTAAAATAATATTGCAAAACATGATGAAAACATCTTTTAGAAATATTTATTTTTTCTTAAAAATGATTTGTTTATAAAAACAATTTATATGAAATTAAATTATAAAATTGATTATGATGAACCTAATTGGATATATCATAATATTCTAGAGCTAATATTATGTTGAAACCAGTTCAAAATCAAGTTGATATGCACAAATGGTTGGAATAAAAATACTATTTGTAATAAAAATATGTATTTTCACTATTCACTGGAAAATAAATCATTCATAAAAAATATAGAAAGTTGACCCAATTATAATTTTAATATAAAGATTTCGAAATAGATACTATTTTTTTAAAATTAAATTGATAAAAATTTCATAAGATAATTAAAATATTTTCTCACAAAAAAGTAAAAAACATATTTTTGCAGAATGTATTTCTCAAGCATAAAATTCAGTTCTTATTTTTTAAGAATTAGTCAATGATTTTTTGGTTTTAAATTTATATATTTTTAATAATATGGATAAAAATATTCATACTTTATAATTCCACAACAATTTTTTTACTGTCATATTTAAATAATAATATTGTGTGGGTTGTTTAAACATGGTGCTGGTGTTGAATACACTATCGAGTATAGTGTTCTTTTAAAATATCACTTTGTTAAGAAAATTCTCTTTTATGATATCCTGTAATACTTATAACTCACATTTCATATTTAATTATCATAATTATACACTTACCGGTATTATTAGATCTAAAATTTGTTCAATGTATTCCCCAGGTTATCTCTTGTAGTTTAGAAGCTCGAAATGATTTTTGAGCTCTTTTTGGAGAAAAAATATGAAATTCTTGATTAGATTCATTTTGGTGTGTTATGTCCCTAGTTTTCCAAAGACACTCAGCCTTACAATCATTATTTTTTATTAGTGTATATTTATGTCAAAAAGTGTGTAATGATATGTGTAAAATTCATGGTTTTCTATTTATACTCTTCTTGAACTCACACCAATGTGGTACATGACTAGATGTCAATCTTAGAAAAGCAACAAGCCCTTATAAGATAATCAAATAGATCATTAATCCTTATAAATTGATACTTTTTCCTTATGTTAACCTATTTTATCTTTTGATAATCCACCAAACATCAATGGATTTTATCTTCCTTTTTAGATAATAGGATTGGAAAAGTAGAAGTAGAAAATATAGGATGAATAAATGCATTAACCTCATGGTCCATATGATATAATTTATGTTCCATTAATTCCATAGGTTCCATGAAAAAATATGGAATTTTAATTGGAATTGTAATAGGAAGTAATTTAATAGTGTACTTTTCCTCACTCTATGGTGGTAACCCAAAAAATAATCTAGAAAGACCTCAGGATATACACTCACCATTACAAGAAGTGAAATTTCCATGAAAATTTCAACAACAATAAATAACATCTCCAATAATTTGCATGATATTATATTAGTATATGAAATAGTAGGCCCCTCAAAAAAAAATTTATAATCCCACTCACCTGAAAAAACATGAGAGAACACATCAGTAGATAAAATTGGACTTGATATTGATAATAGTCAATGTGGGATATGAAACTGATATGTGGGGCATTTAAAATGTTTCCCGTAAATCTTTACTAAATGTATGAAAAGGTCTAACAAGAATGGAAGATGTTTTGAACAAAATCCCATTATGTCAATTAGATTTTATGGTAAAAATAATGATTATTGCTTATATAAATGTAAGGAAGCTCTATATAGGATGAAATAAACACCATACCCCTAATAGACTCCATACCCACCTAAAATTCCTCCAGTGCATACCCTTCTATTTAAAGACCTCCATAATCATATCCCCCTTGATAATTAATAGCCACACGAACTTCTCCTTTGGCATGAGGATAAGGTCAAACACCCTTGGAAGAAACAAAATTAACCTATAACTCTTACTAAGAGTAGATATAACCTTACTAACTTGGTAAATTCATCCAAAAAACTCTTCATATGGTCTGATTAATCACAATAGTGGAAGGTTCAAGTATTCTATGTATAATTAGTCTTGGATTGACCAGGCCATCCACACTAGTAGAAAAAAACAAAGTGATTTCCTGATGACGCCCCTGAAACTGGTCTCAAATAAAAATGAGCTTCTTTGTGTTTCCTTATATGGTCAAAAGATACACCATGGGTAATAATTATATAAACTGAAGCCCTACATAGTCCCATTTTCCAACCTATGTATACCATAGAAATTGCCACTTTATCAACCATTTCCACAATTTATAGAAGCCACAGTAGAATAATAATCAACTTAATATTAACCCTCAAAACCATTTCAAACCTCCTAGATCTATATTATTCATTACTAAAATATAAGGTTATAGGTGTACCGACTCAGTAAAATGGGTCGAATACTGCCAAATTGTATTCTCTTCTTTCATTGATGCCATAAATTCTCATATCTTCATCGCAGGAAATGTTTCAGGATACATCTACTTGTAAAATATTATGTTTAAATAATTACAAGTAATATACTCAAGCAACATAGATTTCCTGATAGACTCCCACTATATCCTTCTTATACCTTCAATAATATAAATGGTAAAACCAACATTAGAGTCCTATACACTTTCAGAAATTGGAATATCCTTTCTATTGTCTTAAGAAAATATTTAGATTCTTAGGGTACTTTTTCACCATAGAAGGTGGCTGGATTTTGCTTAGTAAATTCTAAGACATAATCCACCATTTTTTCCAAGTGTCTAATAAGAACCTCACTCAATGTATTAATAGTGAGGATTACAACTTTCTGCAAAGAAGGGCCACAAGAATATTTTCCTATGGAACTTTTCTTATGGCTTCATCACTTTGATTGAAAATAGATCCACCGGGAGGCCTTAGCTTACTCCATATCCATTTAATCATTTTCCTAAGAGCCACATTAATGATTTACGGTAACCGTGTATTCAAAAATAAATAATACAGAAACTAGATTTCACATTAAATTTTCAAAATTATAATAGATTCACAAAAAATAACAGATTCCAAAACCACTCAAAAGTAAATTCAACATTGCAAAAATAATTCAAAATTCAAAAGTACATGACAAGATGCATCATTCCCAACACCATCAGCTAGACACTACCTATGGTAGCATCAATCCACCCGCCAATAACTTGTTGAACACCATTCTAAATCCATCGCTATTACAACATTCTGATGATAGAAGCATCCTTGGTAGACAATAACAACCCAATCAAAAAAATAGATAACCATGGCACAAAATATAAAATTAATCATCATTGGAAATAGACACATCAGAAGAATTCACTGAATACTATAACCTGAGGAGAAAGGACTTCCATGGAACATCCATCACCAAATTGAGAGGAAAATAGAGAACCATTACTGAACTGATAATCCATCATGAATCTAACCAGCAATAAGATAAAACATTGTCAATGATAAATGCAACCCAACCTCATTGACTACTCGAAATCACATCATAAGAATCCTTGAAAACCACCATAAAAATCCAATTGGGAGGAGAATAGTGGGATCCTGGATCAAGATAAGAGTTGGAGCAGATGTCTTCTAGTAGAAACACCATCATAAAAACTTTTTTTATCATCAAGGATGAAAACATGAACGAATCAAAATCATCAGAAGTCAAAACATCAATTGAGACCTAAAAAACAACACCATCAATAAAAGAAAACGAGAGAACAAAAAGGTCCAAATCAGAACCATTGAAGGAGATTTAAATCCAAATTTAGAAGTGACCCAACAGGAATCGCGACCCAACGGAAACTGATGATCTCTCAACCAACACATCAAAAAACCCCCATGATATCTAATCTATTAGACAGAAATAGAGTCTAGTGAAATAGATCTAGGAGAAAGAGTATATATTGAGATGAAGAAGGATTTGATATCAAGACATGATCATATAGAGAAACAAAAACCTAACCATGATGAATGAAATGAAAATTGGGGAGAGTTGTGCAGGATAATCTAGTTCTGAGACTCATGAAGAGTGATACCCTAGAGAAAAAACTAGGCTTCCATAGTAGAGGAATCCATCTGAGAAGGTGAATCCATAATGAAGAGATAAACCTATAATAAAAACAAATAGGTAGAGAATATCACCATTAAATAAACCAATAGAATTGTAAAAAATATTCTATAAGTTGTTTGTCCGTCACTAAGGGAAGAATGATATGATTAAAAAAATCCCTGACCCCCATGGTATGTCGAGTTTAGTCATGAATATAAGTTTTCTAGGAACCCTCCCACATCAACTATATGAATTCCAATAGTCCTAGAATTTATCCATCGAATACCCTAAATAAAACCCAGGTAGTTTCAAAACACATCGGTTATAAAATCAATTTGATATCATTCTGTAATTAACTAACCTATGTTAACCTGACACATCACCCAAGTAATCCCTCCAGAATGTAAATAAAAACATACAACCAAAACAGTCCCATGTATTACCAAATAATTAATAGAGTTCCATGAGGAAGATAATAATACATTAATGAGACATACAAATTCATTCCCAAAGGTATAAATATAACATAAAAAACCTGAAAATCCATAGGCCAAAACTCCATGTTAATATTTTTCACCTACAAACCATCCCACAATAAAGGCTACCACAACCAAGAGAAGATAAAAAACTACAAGATGCCGTTTTATTTTCCTAGGTTCTCCAAAAACACATCTACAAATGACCAAAGGAAAATTTATGGTGTGATGTATGACTGCCCATATCTTTAATACCCATTGTCATGATTTAATACTCAAAGGTACACATAAAAAAATCTCAGAAGATTGTGAAGACTAGATTATTTAAGAGTTAGTTATATAGAAAATTAAAATGATGCATGTGTATAAAAACATTTTTGATAACATTATTAACATGCTTCTAAAATTATATAACTTTTAAAATTACATGGGATAACCTGAAGACATATATAAGAAATTAGTGAGTTGGAAATCCTAGTAAGGTAATAAAAAAACCATAGCATGATGAAAATATTACTTTTTAGTCAATATGAATTTCAATTTTACATAAATGTGATGATTATAATAATCTTTAACAGTGAGGAAACATGATACATGATAGAATAAAGGTAACACGGGAATGTGGAAAAAATATTAAACATGAAATCATTAACATAGTTCATGGATAACCTTCAAGAAAAAATAACTTGGAATAAAATGTCTTGTAATGGATTAGTTTCACTCCATAATACCATACATGATGTATAATGACATTAAAAACATTACCCAATGCATTGGAGTTCTATAAAATTCTTGGCACACCCATCACATTCACATCAAGTGCATGTGTATGTCTTCTACATAGATCATTTGACATATGATCTTATTACATCACATTAAATCCCATGATTATGGAATGTGGAATATATACCTAGATTTACTTGATAAAATAAGTATCTGTATGTCATGGGGATTACCCTTTAGTGAAAATGTCAATGTAATTTTCAATACAATGGTTTGGCATGGAAAAAATCATGATATAATTTTGACAGAATAACAGGGGTACAAATTGAATCATTGGAGAATTTAATGAGAGTGAAAGGGGTCTACCATAATATTTACATAATAAAGTATGTATGAGGGATATGTAATAACATAAAAAACATGAGAAATTGTGTATTAAATTTAATAATATAGAAAATGTAACAAAATAAAAGTTTGGCATGAAGAAATCATAGGATAATTTGGGCAGCATAACAGGGGTACATAATGATTCATGAGAGGGATTAATGAGTTTTAAACAGGTCTCTCATTAATTATAAAAGGTAATTAATATAAATGAGAGATAACATACCCAAAAATTCAAAAATGAAAAACAAAAGGCCTAACATAAAGGTTCTTGAGTAAATATATGAATGAGATGATCCCATACCTTGAGAGGGTGTTTCCAAAAGCATGGGAGCACCTTGGGAGGGATATATAGAGGAAATGGAAGAGTAAGGTTTTGATAAAAGTTTTTTTAGAGTAGTTAAATGGGATCTTGGGTTGGTTTATATTGGAAAAGATAAGGTAGTTCTTTATTAATTTCCAAATATATTTCTTGAACTCTATACAATTATGTAATCAAAATTAAAAATCATTCAATTTCTTTTGCAAATGGTTTCTGAAAAATATGAGTTGATATCTTTTTGATATAAGTCCAATAATATAAATCACTAAAATAAAATCCTTGGTGATGTGGAAGTGAGTCATGTTTACAAAGAATTTATTTTAAAAAATTAAGATATAATATAACTTTTAGAGGATACAATATGGATTTATAAAATTAATAAATACATAAAAACGATTAATTTTAAAGGATAAAAATATATTTCTTCTATGATACATTTTATGGAACATATTATATTAAATTGTTTTCATTAAGATGTAATTATACACACTATATATTTATAAACTATTTAATTTTTACCATAAAATTGTAATATCTCATAAAAATATAAAAAAATTACTGTTGGATATTTTTTACATGATGATTCAAAAAATAATATTTATTTAATCAAATTAATTCTTTAAATATGGTAAATTTTCCTACAAAATTAAAAATCTTATTTATTAAAAAATACATTTTTTGACAATGACATTTTTCTTACCCATATTAAAATTACATTTTCACATTTTAAAATAATACTATCACTTATGTTTAATGTATACAATTTAATAATAATAATTTATTAAAAAATAATTAAATTAATTAATTCATAAAATGAAATGTCTTAATTTAATTTTCATATTCCCCAAAAAATTCAATTTGATATTTACCATATTAAAATCTAATTTTTATCAGAATAATTTATTAAATCATTTATATTGTAAATATAAATAAGGAATAAATATAAAAACTATTTAATTGAAAATAAAATACACGTATTCATAATTTTATGGTCGAGATACACAACCCATTATTATAGTAGCAAACTCATGAAGGGTAAGGTGCATGATGGTTATATTTTCAATGGGTGGTTAGGTTAACATGGTTGGGGTTATGATATCGATGAGCTTGATCTTCTCTCGTAAATAGTTTTGATCATGATTCAGTTGTTTAATTCTATCTTGGTATTGGTCATGGTAAAATCCAAGTGATGGCACCACCCTAAGAAGCTCAAATAAATGGCCTTCCTAGGGTATGATCTTACTGCCCGAGGCCATCACTTGTTTCATCTATATTGAAAGGAATTTATCAAAACCCTTAATATATAATAATCATCTGATCATTGTTCAATAAATATATTATTAATTCTCATGATATATAAAAAATATTTTGAAACTGATATGATATAACCAAATAATTTTATGTTATATTCAGATTACATAATAGAGAAATTAATTTAGTCATAAAGGAAATTTCATTTATAAAATTTTGGGTCATTACCTTATTACAAGTTTAAGAAATTTCACCCTTGAAATTTTCATTTCATAAAAATAGAATGAATGAGAGTACTTTTATTTCATAACCTCTTATGGTTACCTACTTACTTCCTGAAATTGGTGGTTTGACCATAACACTTTGACTAGGTGATTTGGCTTGTTTCATAAAAAATTGGCGCAATGATCTAAGATCTTCACCGAATGATCCACATATGAAAGATCATTTCCTAAAGATATGACCTATAGAATAAGTACATGTCGGGGTTCTGGTTTATATATTATCAAGAGGGATATAAGGATAAAATCATGTAATTGATATAATTTATGGGGGAGTTATAGTTGATAGTACACCACTCCGATGAAATCAAGGATATCAAATGGGGAAATGTATCTTGGAATTAGAATTCCCTTCATCACAAACCTCATGAATTTATTCCATAGAAATATATAAAGGAATACCTTATCTTTGACCTAAAACTCTAGGTCTCATCAAGGATTGTCTACATAGATTTTATGTTAACATTTTATGTATTTTATATGATTCTTAGTGGATTTAACCTTATTTATCATCAACCGGAGAAGATCAGTTCCCATCATCTTCTTCTATCTAACTTTATCCAAGTATTTTGGAGTCTTAAACCACTTTCTATACAAATAATTAAAAGGATCAATTCAAATTCTAGAATGGAAACTATTATGATATGGGAAATACACTATGGGAAGGTGTTGACCCCAACATAGTAGGAAATCCACTGAACATTATCTCATAAGATCATCCAGATTTTGAATGGACCTTTCAGACTGACCATCCATTTCATAGTGATAAGAAGAACTGATGTTCAATTTTTTATTAAATACTTGTTGAGGTCTTATCCTTTTATGAAATCCTGGTTATGTTTTCCCATTTCCGTATGGTTAAGGGAAATGGTTTCACCATACCCTTATAATTTTATCATTTTGATTTGACTTGATGTTATACCAAGCATTGAGATAAAATCTCTAAAATATCACTCATTATGTTATCCCATAAGAAAATTTTCCTTAAATATCTATGAATAATTTCAATTCCTAGATTAATATATAAGGATGAGCTATTTGAATAATCCAAAAGATCACTCTTCAGTTCTAGTTTTGATTGTACACATGTTCTGGTTCTATACCTTAAAATTTTATCTTTAGAAAAGTTCAACTTGCGAATATTTGATACATTTTTTTGTAGAAACTCATCATCTTTATGATCATCCTTTATTCTGCCAAGAATTTATGGATTATAATCTATTTGAGAAAGTTTGTATGGATATCCATATAATATTCCAATATCCATCCTTTTCATATCCATGAAGTATGTATCCATAGAAATCCTCATCATGGATGTATGATCTTTTCTACATAGAGCATATACCTCTTTTTTCATCTTAACATGATTATAATGGATTGAACAATCATAATACTTGATCATCTCTTACCACCTCGGTCATCACATATTAAGTTACTTATTTTTTAAATATATATTGGTTGATATTATAGTCTTTATATATATCACACTTCTCTCCATAGAGATAATGTCACCAGATAATTAATGTAATGATCACTCCATCCAATTATAGATCATTATTTGGCTAGTTTTTATCAGGAATCTTCAGTTTTACATGAGTAATAGGCAATCACATTTTCATTTTTCATTAGTACAAAACCCAAGACCATTTTTGATGCATCCCTATAGGTCACAAATCCTTCCCCACTAGTGGTTAATATGAGAACATGTGTGCTGATTATCCTCTTCTTTATCTCTTTAAATATTTCTTCACATTCATAATTCTATTTAAACATTAATTATTTATGAGTTATGTTGGTTAGAGGGATTGAAATAATGATAATTTTCTCAAACATAGAACACAATACCCATTTAATCCAAGGAAACTATAAATTTACATCATAGAGGTAGGTCTATGCCACAAATCAATCATCTATATTTTTTAAGGATCCATGGATATCAATTTTATGGTGATGAAATGCTTCAATAAGGTTACTTTCTATAACCATAACTTGTATTTACTATAATTTGAATACATATTTTCTTTCTCCAAGGTCCTCAATATAGTATTCAAATGCTCCCAATGTTCCTCCTTCCTTGATGAGTGTATAAGAATATTATCAATAAATAATACTACAAGTTTGTCTAGGAAATCCATAAAATCTATATCCATAAAATCAATGAATAATTCTAGAGAATTAGTTAATCCAAATGGTATCAATATGAACTTATGGTGACCATACCTTGTATGATTAGTAGTATTGGGTATATACTCATTTGTTAACTTTACTTGATAATATCCTGACTGAAGATGTATTTTAGCATAATACATGGATCTAATTAGCTGATAAAACACGTCCTAAAATCATTTTATAGGATAATTCTTATTTCTCATACTCTTATTAAGATCATAATAATCAATTTAGTGGAAAATTGACTCGTCCTTATTCTTGATGAAGGGGATTGGTGAACCATACTGTGAAGCACTTGGGGGTATAAATCATTATTCCATATTCTCTTTTAGTTGATTATTTAACTCCTCGAGATCAACAATGGATATTCTATATGTAGTACTCGATATTCCTAATTCCCCATGTATAAGATCGATAGAAAATTCAACCTATAATCTATGTGGTTGACTGGACAATTATATTGGAAACACATCAGTGCATTCCCTTAAAATGGTCATGTCTTCCAAGATAATCGTTTCCTTAGTCTTAATCATTTAATCTAGATACTCTAACTCACTAAGAAATAATACCCATGCTTGAGATATTGGTACAAAAGATGAATAATCCTTTTCCATGAAAATGAATGGGATTTTAGGGTGATTTCCTTATCTGAGCAATTTAAGTTGGCTTTATATAAGGAAATACAATCCATATCAAGAATTACATAGAATTACACTAAAGGGAGTATGAAAATGTTCATGGGATGTTTAGATGAAATTTTTTAATAATGGATGAGTTATGTACATGGTAAGAAATAATTTCCCTACATTTAATTTTTACTAACATCTCTACCTCCATACTTTGTGGTAGTAGTTGAATAGTTCTACTAAAACTAAAGGATATAAATAAATGTTTTGAACCATTTATAATAAACCTTCCTTTCACTATTTGGTTTTAGTTATTATACTTAACTACTTAAAACTTGGGATGATAAATTTAAATCTATTAATACTATTAATGTAAAATATAAATATTACTGGGAGAACTCATAAATAACGTATAATAAATATCCTATGAAAATCTTGGTTTCAATCAATGTTATCCACGACATGTTTCCTAAAATAAAATCTCATGGGAATTTTTTTGTTACCTTAATAATGTTTCAAAATTATCTAGTAAATTTACTAAAGAATACCCTCTGGTAGTGTCAAACTAGGTGTTCAGCAAGGCCCATTATTGTTGTAGTTCCAGATTGATTCTAGATCAATACTATGTTTTCAAGGTTGTTACCCCTAGGCACATCTATCCTATAACCACATCCCCTTGAACTATCAAGACATGGATTTATTTAATTGGAAACAAATTTATATATAATTTAAAAAAATATGGAGGTATTATTATGTTTAGAATTATACCTAAATATTTCCCAAGAGTTTTCAAATCCTAATTCCAAAAATAACTAGACATTCCTCTAATATAACCTATGGAAACCCATATAGTTAATACAATTTATTTCATGATTTAATACGTAAAGGTACACATAAATCAATATATTAATATCATGAATCCTAGTGTATTTCATAATTAGGTACATATAACATAAACATGATACATGAGTACAAAAAAGTATTGAAAACATTATTAACGTGATTCTAATATTCTAGAAATATTAAAAATGGATGAGATAACCAAGGGACATAAATAAGATATGGGTTATATATAAATCCTAGTAAGGCAATAAAAAAGTGTAAATTGATGGAAATATTACATGTGAGTCAATTGGAATTTCAATGGAACAAATAAGGGGTTGGAATAATAAACTTGAACAATGATCCATGATACAACTGGATAGAATAGAGGCAACACAGGAATGTGGAAACAACCTTAAACATTACATCACAAACATCGACCAAGGATAATCATTAAGACATAATAACATGGTGGAAAAAATCCAATAATGTATTATATTTACTCCCCAATTTCATACATGATATCTCATGAGACAAAAAACCCACGTAATGCATTGGAGAGGTATATAATTCTAGACTCAACTATTACTTTAATATCTTGTACACGCATAATTGTGCCAGAAAAATAATTCCACATAGGATCATATATCATCACATTTAATCCCGTGATTAAGGAGTGTTTAATACATACATGTAAGTGTAGAATAAATACTTGTAATTAAAAAATATTGATATGTATGTCTTGGTGAATTCCCTTGAGTGGAAAAGGAAATTGAATTCATAATATAGAGTTTTGTCATTAAAAAATCGTAGGATTATTTCAACAACATAACAGGGGTACATAATGAATCATGGGAGGTTTAATAAGAGTGAAAGGGGTCTCAAAACACTTGTAAATAATAAGGTAATTAAGAGGGATAGGTAATAACATAATAAAACATGAACAATAGATAATTAAAAATCATAAAAGGGTTCTTGAATATATTTTTGTCATTGAAAATCATAAGTAAATTTCAAAATAATAATGGGGGTACATAATGAATAATAAGAGGGATTAATGTGAGTGAAATGGGTCTATAATCGCTTTAAAATCATAATTTTAGTAAGAGGGATGTGTGAAAAGATAACACAACATGATAAAAAATGGAAAACAGAAGTCTTAGCCCAAAGGGGGATCTTGAATAAATACGATAAAGAGAGGATCCATTACCTTGATAAGGTGTTTCCAAAATCTTTGGGGGAGATTATTGAGAGCTTAGGGAACCTTGATGGGGATATAGAGAGGAAATTGATGAGAAAAGTTATGATACATTGTTTTTTAGGGAAGATAAATGAGATATTGGTTGGGTTTATATAGGAATATAAAAGGGAGTTATTCATTAGTTTTTAAATGTGGTTTTGGATTACATGAAATAAAGTAATCAGAAATACAAACCATCCAATGTTTTTTTCCATGTTTTTTAACAAATAGGATTTTTATTCATTATTTTATAAGTATAAGATCCAAGATTATTAAAATAATACCCTTATTGGTGCTGGAGTGAGTCATGTTTATAGAGAATTGATTTTAATGTCCTGAAATATAATATAGGATTTTGAGGATTCAAAAAGTGTTTATGAAATTAATAAATAAATATAAAAAGAAATTATCTTAATGGAGAAACATTTATTTGTTTATAATTGCCTTTTATGGAAAATATTTCTTTAGTTTTTGGCCATTATGAAGTCATATTAGACATCATATATTTATACCACATTTAATATTTACATAAAAAATTTATTATCTCAGAAAATTATGAAAAAACTATTATTGGACAATTTAAATGTATTGATTATAAAAATAAAATTCATTTTATCCAAAATTTCACATTAAGATTTTTCATTTTTGGTTTTTGATGTGGTTCATTAGGAATATTAGTCTTTTATCAGGTTCTTTGTGTGACAGGTGTTGAGTTTGGAAATATTTACTTTGTATAATCTTTCCCTCATGGCTGATACCAATGGGTTTTGGATGTTTTTGGATAAAAATGGGTTTTTGGAATAAAAAGGACATGCACCCAGTTGGTGTATGGTTTTATAAACCATGTAATCGAAACCAGGTAACTTTGCAACTGGTATAAAACCTAGCACATTTTTGGAGTATGGTTGTTTGACCTCTTAAGAGCGACCAAGTGTTCGGTCCTATTTCTACCACATGGTTTGGCAAATGATATTATAAACCGTGCGACCTAACAATGTGAGTCTTCCCAAAACATAACATTTTATTTTTTTACAACTTTTCCCCAACAATAATTTTAGACCAAAATATTACCAAATATCTTACCCTAGTTCTTCCTAACCTGTAGAGCCTCTCTGTTGCTTCCCAAGCCATTACCCCACCTCTAAAAAGTGTATATCTAAAGGAAGATGAAGGGTTGGATAGTTTCCAAGGTGAGTTTTTTTCTCATCTCTCCTCCTACTTCCCCCTTCTCATATTCATTCATGGTTATATCTTATCACCATGTTATTATTTAAATAGGGTTCTCTTTTCCCATGGTTTTTGATGGGGGTTTTGTTCTGTAAGAGCTGGTATTCATAGATTTGGGATTCTCAAGCCCATGGGGGTGTTTCTAGGTGTGTATTTCTATTCTACAATGGATTTGAGGCAGATTTCCCAAGAACATTCCTTTTTAATTATAGTTCCTTTGATTTCATGTTTTTGAAATCATTTTTATACTCTGAATATTGATATATGATACTTGTATTGATTGTTTGGTTTTCAAAGTAGCGGTGTATGCCTTGTTTGTGAAAATTTGTGTTTTTTTGGTTAAAATTTTCAAACCAAGTATTTAATAAAATTCTCAGTTACCTATCACATGTGTTTTGGGATATTTATAACATGTTTTGGCATTTTAAATAAATTTATGTAATGAAAATATGTTTTTATACTATTTTGAGTGTTAAATAGAAATTGTTTTATTGGATATATCAATCCTTAAGTTTTATAAATTTCTTGGTTGGTTTTATGGTTTGACATTGGATATGAAATTCTTGGGTTCAATTTTTAAGTGTATTGGAATCATGAGAAATGATATTTTGGGTTTATTTTATGGCTGTAAAAAGTGTTTTTTATATTATAAAAAAATGGGTTTTGGGTTCTAAGGTGTTTTGGCATGTGTTTCCAATGGAAGGACCAGTTGGAATTTTTTTTTATGATAATATTTTGAATGTGTAACCTGAATGTTTTAATGGGTTTATTTAAATTTTTAGATGATTCATATGGTGTGTTTTCACCTCTTTATGAAAAGTGAAATTTCTTCCATTGATAAATGTTGGTTTTGTGAAAATTTTAAATTCCCATTTGGAAACATTGTGAAATTGGTGAAATTGATTATTATTGAAACCATCCTTTCGATGTTCTCATGCCTAGTATGTGTATATTATAGATGGGGTGCCCTCACTATGTAATCCATTCGATCTATTATTGGAGTTCCCTGAGTAGGACACTTTGTGTTCCATTTGTTATGTGGCATGAGATTCATCCTTGGAGTGACTCGGGGTGAGGCATGTTGTGAATTATTATTATATAAATATTGTGCTTGGATGATCAGCTGATATTAGTTGACTCACCCCATCAAATACTTAAGACATGGTAACATTGAATATTGAGAGATTTTTCTAAGAATGATTGATGCATTGGAAGGTCACAATACTGACTAGTGGCCCATAGTTGGTGTACATATTGGGTTTATTGCTATGGTATTTTCCCTTATCATACCCTTAGAAAGGATGGACGAGTGTATATAGTGTTTTGATTTCATCTTGTATGTCATGATACAATAGAGGGGGTCTCAGGTATTTCTGTGTTCTAAATTAATCTCGATCTCCTAGGTTTGTCAATGTCTATTGGATTTTATTTTCCTATAGTGATGAAAGTGATACTTATATGTATATTTACATTTCCCTTATTGTGGGATTACTATAGTGCCTTCTTCTGTGATGTTTTTCATGGAAAGTGATCTATTTATTTTAATAAGGTTTATGAAAATTGTTTTCATGTAAGGTTATTTACCATCATTTTTCATGCTAGAAAATATAGACATAACTTTCCCCTTGAAAATTCTAGCGACACACTAATGAAATGAATATAGTTTTAGAAATGAGTAAGGGAGATGAGATGTACATTTTTTTAAGTGAAATGGGTAGAAAATTAGACTATTATAAATTACAGTTCAATCTTGAAATTGATGTTTATTATATTATAAAGGAATTGAATTTTCAAAAGATTATAAGGTTAGCCTACTATGTTTTAATAAACACGCCTATAGTTATATTCTATTTCTAGCCTTCTGTAGGTTTCATCTTGAGTTAGGTCGCCTTGGGTGACAAGGTATCATTGTGTTGGAGAGTGATGAACTAGGTCACATGGGGATAAAATTATAGACTTGTCTGGTTGGTTGTTTTTTGTAATTGATAAACTTTTTTCATATTATGTATAAAATATTCTCATATCATTTTTATTTATATACTAGGTTGTCTGTTTCATTATGTTGTTTATTGTATTTCTTGGATAATGGGATAAATCATTCCCTCATGTACTCTGATGATGCTAGGCACTAGTTTCTCGCCCGTTGGGATCAGGAACGCCCATTGGCCCATGCTGTAGACCGGCTCGAGTGACCGGCTATTGGTCCACTCAGGCCGGTTCCTAAAAAAATGGTATCAGAACCATGTCGGCTCTTAGCAGACCATACTTTTCAGAGCATCCTTTGTTATTTGGGGATGTCAAGGTAGATGATGTAGGACTTTTGGGACTAAGGAGGTAGGTGTAGAAAGATCATCGAGAACTCTTTTGCATTCCAAACCACTGGTTTCCATGGGATGTCCATTATTATTTGTTTCATAGATATTTAGTAATTGTTTGGTGATTGGGATACGCCAGGGGTAGTTGGTCTAATGGTCTTTGTGAGCTCGCAGGGCCTGGAAAGCCATGTGGAATTGGGGCATTGTCCTGGAAGGATATTCATGTTAGTGGTGTGTTTGGAATATGGCTTCCAATCATATAGTCAAGTTGCCCACCGAAACTAGTTCCGTTTTGTGAGTTACTTTGGGTTTTCTATTAATTGAAAAAAAAATATTGATTTAAAAAACCCTTGTGTTGGATATGTGGAAATTGGTGTTTTAATTGTAATAGTTTGATTTTGGAAAGAGAGGAAAGTTTATTTTTAGATTATAATTTCGGGATGACATTAAGAAATATTTTTTTATGAAATTACCTTTTGGGGTTTACAGGAAGAGAATGGTTGTTTTGGAATTTGTTTTAAATGAAAAATGAGTGACTTTCAACCAAATAGTTTGATGAATTGAGGTTTTTTGAGATGCTGGAAAAATGCTTTTTTACAAGAAAAATGGATTTTTGATGGAAATATATGGGATTTCAATTTCATGTATGGTAAATTGGTTTGTTGTGTGAATCTAAAAATAGTTCTCACTCATTGGTTAATGCGCCTTCATAAGGTTCCGGATTTTTGAAATCAGTTGAATGATTTGTTTTGGGAAATGAAAATGTTTTATTACAGCCTTGGTATTCACATGGGTGATTACATGAAAGGTGGTATATGGGAATGTGAA